>WJFA01000526.1:0-35163 GCA_009870155.1 Pseudobourletiella spinata
TGCATACAGAAGCATAGCTGAGGTACTCACTTAAGACGAGACGGGGTGTCACTGCGAATGTATAGACCCTATGAGTGGCTCGGCAGGGCTACATATAGGAACGCCCAGACTGTAACTCAGTCTCACACGGTCGAGTAAGTTGCACACACACAGGAGTTTGCATACTGGCAACAATGAGTATTTTATTACATTAGTTTCGAGCTCAGTGGAAATGACTGGCACAGTCTTCGTGTAAATACAAGTGCACACACAGCATTTAGGGAAAACATGAGAGTTTAATGTTGGGTGATTCGCCTGGCTGGCCCGCCGAACCACCTTGTGAGGAACAGCAGGAGGAGCATTAATGTATAGCGAGGAGGAAGAACGGTAGCATGTTTTAGCTCCTGTTACGGTTTTACAGATACAGCCGATCCACAATCATAATTATGTACTTGCTCTGCTCCTCATCATTCTCCATGCTATTTTTCTATTAAGATGAACATTCTGTTTTGCTTTTTTATCTTTCCCAGTTCCTCCTCTACATAAACTCGTCAGTTGTGGTTCTTTGAGTATGGCAAGGATGATATAGTACAGCATCCTTGGAGTATGGGTATAAAAATTCTACTACCGCGGCTGCTGCCGCTGCCGCCGTCGCCGCTGCCACCTCCCCTGAATGGGAAACGGCGAGCCAAACCGGCAATTGAAGTCTAAATTATTATCGCGTGCCAACCTGTCTATGTATACACTTGTGATTTGCTCACAGCTATGCCTGTATTTACACATAGCCCCTCTGTAGCCCGTAATTGAGGGGATGAAAGAAATAGATCCACTTCTACCTCGTGCTCTCTGAGCTAATACACGTCCCCGTCTTGACATAAAAACCCCTCCGCACGTCCTTGTATCCTAGGGTCCTGAGCATACTGATTAATTGCGTAGGATGCAGATGGGGTAGACACTAGAGAGACTTGCTGAAAAAACGCCTTTGCTTTCACACCATACTGGCTCTGCTGACGTCAAGTTCGGACGTGGGCCACCCTCCTCGTGATTCGTGAAGAGCAAGAATGGAACACATGGGCCAACAGGTGGGGAGCGAGTTTGCAAAAACCCATTGAGATTTCCCTTGCTGATGAAATCTGAGGAAAATATGGACAGTGTTTTACACATCCGAGACCGATATCACCCTGTGAGATGACATGGTGGTTAGCACCGCACCGTCAGTGTTGCTTTTATGCTACGTGGAACCAGCCAGGTGGAGAGTATATATATATACATGACTCCTCACCACGAGGCCCTCGCAATGTACGTGCGGGCTTCCTTGGGGCATTTTAAGCGAGACACTGAGCGACCATTTGCACAAAGGCAAGTGTTAGGGAGCAAATAATATGCGGGGAAGCCCTTGTTAAAAACGTATGTAAATTCTTTCGATACATACATATGTTTTGGTTTTCATCGCATACATCTTGTATTGACAAGAAATTGTGGGTATATTAAACGGAAATCATGCAACAGGGAAAGTAGGGTTAAATCCCCTTTTATACGACTATCAGGTTAAATGTTGATGGGAAAATCTTCATATTTTAGCGCTACCTTATAATTTTGCGCGAGGATGAGAACATAGGAATGAACTTGTATCATTCTGAATAGGTTGGTGTGGGGAGGGTACTCCTGATGTGAAGAGCCCATTTGAAAATCACTCTGGTGAACACTTCCTCACTTGTTAGCCGCACGCAGTCAATGAGAAGGAGGAGGGCGGCTGCTGCTGTTGCTGCTGCTGCTCCAAGCATTGACGGGCACTCACGGGAATCTGTCAGACATCTCCATCAGTAAACTCATCCGTCACCTTTGAGTGATTTGGAGGGAGAAGACGGGTTCCAAAAGAATTCCAAAAGGGAAACGCTGCCTTCTCCACTGTTTGTTTATTGTTTTCCTTATTTCAACGCCACATTCTCATCCAGTTTAGCGATGCTTGTGTTGCAGTCTTCTGCTTCAGTGTTAGACTTTAAAGAGGCAACCCTCATGAGTTTGTCACTACTCAATTTGTCCGTGCAGCCGTATACCGCCTTCCAATCACTTCAAATTTTATCATGACATTCGTAGGAAAGAAAAGCAGAGACATTAGGGTTTTTCTGAGTAAGTTTCAATGCATAAGAGAATACAAGACATGTTTTCGGTACCACAGTGTATTCCACCAGTCTCCGAATTGCATTAGATTTATGATTGGTATTTAATTCTTGTCATTTTTCCATTCAAGACGCGCTGTGCACATATCTGACGCGGATGAACCAGCATTGCAATGTGTCATTAATGTCAGATGAACCTCCAACTAGACATGGATACTCCTGTACTCGTATGACCACAATGCTTTTCATGAGAGATCCCGTGCAA
Source organism: Pseudobourletiella spinata (assembly GCA_009870155.1). Taxonomy (NCBI): domain Eukaryota; kingdom Metazoa; phylum Arthropoda; class Collembola; order Symphypleona; family Bourletiellidae; genus Pseudobourletiella; species Pseudobourletiella spinata. Next base: position 2,365 of record WJFA01000526.1, read on the forward strand.
TTGACCTCGCGCTGGTCAAACCTACTTAATTCTATCCCAGGTGAGATCCAAGTAATTAAGGAGGAGGGGATGAGTATCAATCATATTCATTTTTAGACACGAGACAAATTACTACCACTGCTGCAATACATGCTTGGCTCGGTATGGTGGTTGGGTCGGTTGGGTGGAATGACAGAGTGCTCCAAAAAGGTCCTCCCTCGATAAGAAAACTATATTAGTTTACCACTTGATTCCGATTTTGACCTGCAATGATATTTACTATGGGAGAGCCTACGAGCTTTAGGCTTAAAATAATGCTGGTTGAGGTGACCAGAGGCACGACGAGGTTTCTTTCTCCAACGCCTTTAGTACGTAACTATAAAATGCAGATATTTGCACGTGCAATTTGGCTATTACTACACCCCTCAAGCCCACCTGTGCTTCTACAGTAGTGAACCACATTGAGACCGGACCGGTTGTTGCCGAGTGACTTCCAGTTCTCGCACCTGTCTATATGAAGGGGCAAGACTAGTGCTTTGCAGAAGAAACTAAACATGCACACTAATCTAACCCACAGTAGTCTCATCCTTGGATCAAAAGACTCTCTTTTGCTGCAGAGACTGAGAGCAGACTGACAATTACTATTGAAGCTACGTGCCCCATTGTTACACTGTCATCATGACCTTCTTGAACGCAAAGTCCATCTCCTCAGGATGAATGAGGACATGAGCGTTTATCTCCAGAGGGGAACGGGGGGCACAATGGGAAGTTGACATTTTGAATTTGAAAATAATTCCTTTGTTACGATTCGCACACACGCGGACCCTGCACGCGGTTCATACTCTCGAGTTCGGGAAAGCTCACAGGTGGTGCATGTGTGTGTGTGTGTGTGTAGCACATCCATCGCCCAAAAGTAATAACATGGGGAGGGATGTACGGCGTGTGGTACCTAGTACCTACGGAGAGGACGGTGTGGTATTACACATTTGGTCTGGCGGCGGCAGTCGTGGTGAAATGACTCGGTAAAATTTATGCTCATCTGAACACACAAATTTGAACCCGTCCACAGTAATAAATCTTTTGTTAAATGATACCATGTGTGGAACGATTAGACACTGGACTTATTATTAGGATTGAGGAGAGTGCTTATTGTTGAGCATTGTAACCGACGGATACCTCCCACCACCACCACCACCGCACTCCTGCATAAAATCATCTTCCCATCCACGCACTCACAAACAATATGTAGCCATGAAGGCAAGAAATAAGAGAGAGAGAGAGAGAGAGAGAGAGATTTCTCCTCATATGAACTTTCGTCTCAAAGTGCACCGTAGAATATATACTGCCTTCATAGAGCCAGGTAGTCACTATACAGGGGCATCCTCCTGCATTATTACGCCGTCGGGGGAGGAAGAGAATAAGACAGAGAGTGTGGTTGTTGTGAATCAATGCGAGAATATGGAGTAGAGAAAATGATACAAAAAGAATCATTCATTTGATAATGAAAGGAAGCGAACCGGAATTTCATTATGATCCCCATTACAATAATTTGTGGTCTGAAGCACTCCAGTGTGTTTGTGTGTGCGCAACTCTATGCATACGACCTGTGCTCCACTATATACTTTGCTCCAAAGTAATTGCTTCTTCACTAGACTTCTTTTTATAGAGAGACCTCGGCTGACCCCCCTGTCAAACTCATCCGTAACGGCGTTATTATGTGCAAAAGACTTACAGACCCGCTGGGTGGTCAGGTGATGCAACAACATATTATTGGAGGCTACACGAAAGTTGGCAGTGGTTCAAAACTGTGTATACAGTCTGCTGGTTGGCTCAGAAATCACCGTAGTTGCTGTTGTCTGTCCACACATACGTGAGGCGTTTATTCCGATCTTTAAATCACTCACGGAGTCCGATCTTCGTCTGTGTGTTGGAAGAGGAGGAAAATCCATGATTTTTTGGATAAATTAAAGAAAGAAAAGGGAGGTTTTCCTATGGTAAAATTATTACCACATCCATCACAGCACTCAATAGCTCTCGTTTTTCTTCTACTACTACGGCAGGCCTTATCATTGTAGCCTGCTCTGAACAGTAGCAGATGAGGTGGACATGGTGACAGCGGCACGCACACACAGCATTCAGCACACAAATATCACGCACGCACACCCAAGCACATACGCACATCATCTAGTGCTCTTTCAACAAAAGAAACAGATGAAATACCTTGAGGAATTTTCCTCGCCTCCCCCGTTCCCCCTCAATGCGTCCCCTTTACCGGAGGCACTTTCTTCACTGTGAGCACGTCCTCCGGACTGATGGCCTTTCGACGTAACCGCATGCTACACGGAGTTGCTCCCCTCCCCATCCCTGCCCACCTTTGTCTGTTGCGGAACGTAGTAAACAGTAGGCGAAGTGGTTTTGGAGGAGTTTTGGAGAAACTCGGATAACAAGGGATCACACGATAGTATGCCATAGGGTAACTATGATATCTACCACATGAGATGCAAGGGCCTTTGGTGAAATTCTGCTGAGGACTGGGGAGTCCCGTGACGCAGCGGATTTGACTTCCATGCCGCCTCCTACAACCCTAAACTAGCGTGACAAATTTAATGGCTAGGAAGTTCTCAAGCAAGCCGATGCCGCCACCGCCTCGTTCCATCCTCAAAATCCCTTGAGTTCCTCACTGACTTACTGTGAGTGGGAGTGCATCGTTGGGTACTGTAGGGACCCCATGTGCCGTGTGGAAAATCACGTAGTAGGCCGACATGCGTAAAATCTGTTTCCTCGTAGGAGCCATGATGAAAGGCGAGTTATCCGAATGTCCACATGCTCTCAATCAAATACGTGCATAGACACACGGCGGCGATCTGCGGGACATGTTGTTTTAATTCTTAAAAGCGTCCACTTCCCCTTGTACGGATTAGCGTGAACGTGTCCGTGGCTGGTGAGCAGAACTACGTGGGAGTTATTGAAGAGGAATATTAGGTTGGGATGCTACAACTACAACCACTACTATTGTTGTCACCGTTTCATTAAAGTTGGCAAGAGATTGTGTTGAAGGTTGGAGGCGGGATTTCCTTATGCCATAAAATCCGTGTGCTTGTAATATCCGCGGATGCCGTTAATGCCGTATATGAATGAACGCGCACACTATCTTCTGAGTATGAGATTCTCGTGGGTTCCTTACCCTTATTCTTTCCCGTATCTATATCCGGTTTCCTCTTTACTCTCCCTCTTCCACTTCCCTTAATTAATTAGTGCGCACATGAACCCCGGCCGCCTGTTGGCATCCCAGTCCCAGCACCAGTGGAATAAGTCATTCCTGTGGGGTTGAAAAAAAAGCGGAGAACACGTGTGTACGGGTGTGTGGTAGGGTCGTACACAGAGTGAGCAGGGTTATGAGAACTTTTTGAGTGCTCAATTTTTCCAACTATGATCCCCATTCAAAATGTCTATGCAGACATGTCACTCTTACTCCCGGCTATTGGATGCTCCCAAGGATGTATCCCGCTTCTCCTGTATGTTTATGTGAGCCTCGCGAGGGCTACCAGGGGAAGCCCGATCGGAAGTACAAGAGTTTGGGAAAGAACTGTTCATATCAATGTGCATATGGTCTTGAGATTAGGTCGTGTATGGCATGCGTGCCTGACTCAAGACAGGATGTTCTTCCGCAGGAAATATATTGACCTAACCCTACACAATTTTTATGAATGAAAACAGTCTGATCTCCGTTGGAGAATGGCGGGTGCGTACCCTCATATGAGGGTTGCTTTCTTTTACAACCCTGGAGATAACATCCTTTTCCATGGGAGTGAGTGCCGTCTGTGTGGAAGCGGGATATGTCGGGGTTTATGAAACGGTCCCCCGTATGGTTTTGCCCTAATGAGTGCAGCTAATTCTTACACTTCCTTCTTCTCTATCCACTTTTGTAGCTTTATGATGGGCTCTTAAAATCCCTTCAAATGGAGTGGGGAATGGCCGTTCTGCCTTCCGACTAAAATCTGGCTGAATACTGTTAGGTTGTGAAATTTAAAAGCCTTTAATTGAAAGGCCATTCCATAGTCCAAAGGCTTTGGAGAATTGATTGAGAGAGCTTCAAAAAATGTCGAACAAGTTTAGGTAGTTGGAGGTCTGGGAAAACTCAGACAGCTGCATCTGGCGGTCAGTCTTCGAACGAAAAGTACGTTCAAACCGCGCTCATTCGGTTGTACAGGCGGATGGAGGTGAGCCTATGCTATGAATGCTTACTTTACCCCCCGTTCAATTTTCAGGTCGTCGTAATAGTTTGTACGTAGTTTTGCAGTATAGACAACATTTTTTATTATTCTGCCTGCAGGGCCGATCCGTTTGTAATGAAATGACATACGAGTGTAGATTTCGGATGAGGGGCCTACTCAACCGTTATTAGCAGTAGTCAGATAAGGAATTAAATAAGACCGATGGAAACCTCGACTGGCCGTGATAATGACATAAAATTATCGATAACTTTAAACCTCATGCTGATACTCTCTCATCTGTGAGCACAGTAGCAGGCAAGCAAACTAAGACAAAGGTAATAATTAATCATTTTGAACCTGCATAAATTCAGATGATGGATTGGTAACTACGCTCGTTTTACAAGAAGAACCCAATTTTCATCCGCGTCATCAACGGCAAATACGTCGGGCTGCACATGGAAGCGTAAGGGAATACGTCGCAAAATATTCCCAGTTTCTGAGCTCATTACGATTTGCACGGCCATGATAGAAGAAACTTTTCTGATTTGGAACAGTTCCACTTCCTTACTTTAACGATCAACAAGTTGTTTAACTTGGAAAAACTGCGCCGGACACGAACTGAGGATAAGGAAGCTAATTTAAAAAGTGCTACCCGTGTAGCAACTACATTTTTCTGCTACAAGAAACACAAGGTTATGCTTTGAATGTATAATTGTAAATGAAATAAAACAACCATCATTGCTTCGCTGACGGCTCCATTTCTCCATGCATACGTTGTCAGCAGTAGTGCTTGTTGGATACTTGCCATGGAAAAAATTGCAAAACCAACTAATGCTCCTCAGAGTTACTTTGGCTCGTTTCAGTTTTTGGTTGTCTTAGAAATCTTTTTTGCAACGTATTTACATAACTTTTAGCACCCATCGCAGATAAATGACAAGTTTTATGCACATAGATGGGAATCACACAAAGGTACATCCAATAATAATATGCACTTAAGAGGGAATATGGCCAAAAAGTCTCATAGATCTCAGGGTCATAGGTGAAATTACTCAGAAAAGTCATTTGCACAGAAATCTGGGCTCTGTGCAATAAAACCTTATTAAATGACCGTAACGGCAACACTTTTCCATGTAAAGACAAAGGGAACATGGACTGAAGCTATAGAAGTAGTGCCGCTTTACCTCAAGAGAGTGTAGATAGATTTGGCGGACCTCCACTCGCAGCTGCAAGTTCGACGTTACCGAAACAAATGTGACGTCGCCCCGAGTTACACGATATGCGGGATTTGAACTAGATGGGAATATCACATATTTGTTCAATAGAAATCCGTACTTGGCATGTTTTAATTTCATTTTAAGTCAAAAACTTGTGATGATGAAAAAAAGTATGCCTTTCCCTTGTGCGTTAGCTGAGTGTGAAATACGTGGACGCCTAAGAAACATCGTGATTCGGAGCTAATATTTTATACATTTCCCAAAAATCCCCAATTACTGGATAGAAGATAAGAATTTCTAAATGCTTATCTGTAATCTTGGTATTCAGTATCTTCCATGGCTGTTCACAAGTAAGGGGCTACCCATGTATTACGTGTACACGTAGGGGGGAGGGAGGTCTAATAACCCGAAAATCCCCGTATGGTGCGGGAGGCAGGAGAGGGTCTTTTTCTAGCAAAAAGTGTACACAAAATTTATGGAAAGCACCTCAGGTAAAAACTTCAGTCCCACCGCCGCCGCCTTGTTGCCAACATGACCAACAGGTGTACTCTGCTTCGCCTAGGAACTACCTGTTGTTTCAGGTAGAGGACGCCGTGAGTTCCACAAACTCACCTGTGGCTAATGTGTCCCTGTCCGACTCGAGAGAGCATGCACAGCAATAGCAGCAGGTAGGGGCGCATTCACACATGACGTAAGCATAAGGGTTGATGGAGATGTTTACGCTCCCATTTATGCCCATGTATGTTAAAGATTAACATGTAAACTGCTTGCGTAGGGGCTGGGTGGGTCCGAAATGTCGGGAATTATGTCGGGTTTACGTAATATATGAATGATTCCCATAGGGTCGGCATAGGCTGTAATCCAACTCAAACACGGCACCACTTCAGCTGGTAGGTAACCCGTTGATCCCACCCATGCATCACCCAATAACACACGCATCCACACTCACATGTGAATCCAGTGTGGAATGTGCATATATTTAGGTCTTGCAGATGTGTGAGCCTGCGGTTAGGTGAGCAAGTGCCTCTGCACATTGTGGCTATAATCATTGTACACGAATCACGTTCGTGCGTTCTCACACTGCACTGCCCTATGCCCCACTGCTTTTGGTTAATCCTAATACTACTGGAGCAAATACGCCGTGGCGGTAGCAGTTGTCTTAATACTACAACGGCTTGGAACACAGTACCTGCTTCTTGATCCCGTTGTCCCCACGATGTATTATAAAAAGGGCTATATTTCTCTGAGTATCCGTGTATATCTATCCAAATGGTTGACTCCAGAGTAGCACCAGTTTATTTATTTTTCTCTATTAAAGTCACTCATCATAGCCTCTCTGCTCCGGCTTTCATCAATAATGCTAGAAATCCAAGGGCCTAGAGAGTGTAAATGCGGGTATCTGGAAGTTCGCGGGAAAAAAATACTGCGCAGTAACTTGAAAAGTATAAATTAGCTATCTGATAATGGCTAACCCAGATTAAATCACGGCAGTGGGATAACCCATGCGTCTTCTCTGGAAGAGTTACAGGGCTACACACGCGGGGATTGTTTGGAGCTGTGCAAAGTGGGAAGCCTGTTATGTTCCATGTTAATCTTTGAGAGTGACAGGAGATGAGGAGGAGGAGTAGCCCCTGCTTTTATCAGTAAACAACAAGCTCGCACACACAGATCAAACGCTAAACCAAGTGTTTTGTGTGATTCGATGAGCCGCTTATCATTCCCAATGTTGGCGAGTCCCTGATAAGCGAGTGAATTTGCATTTTCGCAGAAGTCAACAATTCAAAAGCTGGGTAATTTGTGTGATAAATACATGCATATAAATACTCATCTACGTGCCCGGTACTCTGTCAGCGAGTTCTGTTCTGTGTGGAAGTCGGAGAGGGAGAGAGCCTCTTTGCTGTCGTCTTTGCCGCCACTCCATGAGAGACATGTAGTGGAGAGCGCTTTGGCAACGACCCACGGCGTCACTTGAGCCACGTCAAATCCACGAGTCATGCTTATTTAACTGTAATCCAGAACATGTTCGTGCTTTTTGGAGCAATTACACAAGATTAATTCATGTGATAGGAGTTGGAGGAATAGGTTCTGTTGCCCCTGTCCAGATCTATATACCCTTGTAGCGCACTTTGATATAGCATATACATATTTTACAAGACTCTTGCAGTAGTAGTATTATTATTATTATTATTATATGGCCTTTACGCTTGAGACTTGATGGTGTCCGCCGTTTTTGTACGGCCCTATCCCGTGTCCATGGAAGGGAATCATGTGCCCAATCCTTTCCACTACATTGACTTAACGAGCGGCAATGCAGTACCGCCGTATAGATTTCAAAACATTAAATTCCCATAATATAATGGGAAGATGACGGTCGAAAGGGAACAAGTCTATTTCAACTAGTTTAATCAACCATCTTGTCATGTCAGCCTCCTTTTTAGAGTATTATAAAAACTAACGTAGTAGTTGGCCATAGTGCACTCACTCAACATGCATTTGCACATGTACAAAGGGGGGAAGGTTGCTGAATCTGCTCACTACATATTGATTCTCTGCTGACGACGACAACCAGTAGTGTGTAATAATAGTGTGCAGTTGGCTGAGCTGGTACGGGCGCCATTCACATGTTATGTGAGTATGTCATGTTAGGCAAATGTGAACCATTGAAAAACATGTCTCAGTGCCGACCACTGCATGAGGAGACGATTGTGATATGCCGTCGTCATATTTTTATTTACCACATGAAATCCCATAAAGACGCAATCATAACATAATAATTTTTTGACAGTTGTAACCTGAGACAAAGGGAGAGGGTGAGGAGGGTGCTTGTGTGTGTGTGTGTGTGTGTGTTGGGAAACCATCCTGGCTCTGCTCCACATGAAGGTTATACTCGACGACACTCTGCGCGCCTATTAGTACACTATTGCATGTGCGTACTTTAAGTGTGGACAAAAGGAGGGAACTGAAAGGTTATCAACACCATTACATGCAACGACTGATTGGTTTGTCTGGCTATTTACTACTACTCCAATAGTCCCATGCAGACACAGTGAGACCAGAGTTGACATAAGATGATAGTGGGAACGACTGCTGGGATTCATCCATACACCCAAATCCAATTAGTTACCAGTTTTGTTTCCACCAACCGCTGCCCAAGTAGTCAGGAATGCTGATCTGACTTTCATCCTCGGCACGCGTGCGTGTATTCACACTTTGAGATTCATATAGTGAAGGCGAGCTGTTCGTGGAGCCTCCGGAACCTACGGTGGAATGAGATCAATGACGAATGTCATCCACGGCAGTGAATAAAGTATTGTGTTTGTGCTCACGTGAAAAGTGGAGTGTCCGCCGTAAAGTGAGCAGTTGCAAGCGTGCAGCTTATCTCCTCCGATGCATCGACTACGTGCGGTGGTCGTGACGGAAAGGTTCGGATCTGGAAGAGCCACGAAATGAAATTCATTTCATTTTCTTATTTTCGTTCCAACAATCATGTAAGGATACAGCGCTTGCTATCTAAATTCTGCGGTTGAATACCTCGAAAAAAGATTCCGTTGGGCTGAGTGGTGGTGCGGGTAGGCACGGTAGTGCTCTTCTGGAGTAAAACTCGTTTTTTTCCCACGGTTGCCCCTCCACATTCCCATCGTATCGCCCACACAATAACATGACCCCATCCAAAAGTGTAGCGCCGGTAAGAGCACAAGTATGTCGGAGGTTCTGGATGTTGGAAACCGCAAGAATAATTATGGTGGCTCTGCTCCGAACAGTTTACTTACTAGAATCACTCACGGGAGCGGCGCCCATTTGCTCAACGCCTATTGATACAGTAAATAGTTGGGCACCCTATTAGGAGCCTTTAAGGCTACGGAGCAATAAATACTGTGGTATGGAGCTGGGAAGATGTATCATAAAAAAGAAATCTTTCCGATTCTTGGGCGGTAGAGAGTAAGTTATGAGCAATGTACGCAGTACGTTGGTACGTGCATGAACATGTGCATGGTGCCTGTGTGTGCATGTCTGTGTGGGAGGGAGTTTCGGTACATTCCAATCGTTCGATAATCATCTGACCAGGATACCCAAGTAATTGTCTTGTTCCCTGGGCTGAGTGCGAGTCGTAGTGACTGTGAAAGACAGCGGTACAGATTCAATGTGAACATATGAGCCAAAGGTGAAGCTCGGAGGGAAGCACATGTGTGTGCATATGTATTTGGAAATCATTGTTTATTCAATGGCTTGAGGAGGTCTTGACACTTTTGCGGTGGAAATGCACAAGATGTGCAGTTGAATCCGTCGTCTGAATGAGCCGAGGCCGCCTTCAATGTAAATGTCATTGGGAAATGTGCATCCTCCGTATTCTCGGTGCTCTTATTCTCAGTTCCAGCCGAGATAGAGACACTAAATGGCAATTGGAAGGCTATACTTATTCATGCTGCCTATACTCTCCCGTACGGAAAGAATTATAATATAAGGAGTGAGAACGGGTTCCTCTGACTGAGGCTGATGTGCGAGGCGACGAGGACGAAATATATTGATATGTAGAAGAAATAAGTGGTTTTTGGACAAGAGGACGGAAAATGAGATTCATTTGCATTCAACTCGCAAATTCATTATTGTTTTTTCACCTCTCGCGTTTGAACTTGTGCGACGACGATGGGTATTTACGACAAGAGGAAATTTAGACACTTTTGCGTCTCCTCCACTTTATTGGCCATCAGCCATGAGAGGCCGTTTCCATACTGATGGTATAGTAGCAATAGGAGTAGTAGTATTAATGGTAGTAGATTGTAACTCCAGCTCACCCGTCATTTTTTCTTCTCCTCGTCCGGATCAAATTATCTCCCAACATGCCCCTTGTCCGCTGCCGCCACCACTAACTTCTTGACTGGTAATAATAATAGATGGTCGGAGGTTAAAAGGTAGGAGTACGACAGAGATTTAGAGAGGCATTCCTCACAGTCAGTCGGATAGAGAGGGGAAAACTGATCCAATAAATCATGGGGTAATTTATATATATATATACGTGCTGCACTGGGAATATCACCTCAGTTTTAAATGCACGACATTACTTTCAGAGCCGCAAGAACGACGGAAAAAATATCCACCAGAAGAAAATGAAGGCTAGCATAAGCCTAGTAGTATTTGTGCAAGCCGAATTTCGCTATTGTCCCTCACAAGTTGCAAGATTTTTCCTCAAGATCTTTTTCAATTAACTCGCCGCCAACTTGGGAATGCCTCTCTCTCCTCCACTGTCTGCGATGTGCTAGAGTGGAGGATAGTGGGAAGCGGGGTGGGGGGAATATTTGCACTGCTTTTCTGACACCTGAACAACTCTACCGGTGGTCAAAACCTAGGTGCGGGTGTGGTCCGAATATATGAGAGGGCATTGGCTATATAGGCACTCTAAAGAGAGGTTGAGTTGATCCCGTATATTACCATCCACCATGTTATATCCCCCTCCTCCTCCTCCCAATTGAGAAGGAGCCGGCCAAGCGGCGGTAGAAATAGTCGTTTTGCGGAGGTGAGCTTAATATACTTGTTTATTTCCCCTTGGAATGCGGGAAAAGCGGCCCGGCACAGTTAGACTCATGTAGGCTGATAATTTAGAGGTGACGCGGTCACAATCAAGATTTCAAATCGGGGACTTAATTGAAAAAGTGGCCCACAAATTGTGGCACTTGCTGGGATGATGAGGATCCTGATGTGCCCATGCCTGTTCTCGCCCTAATATATGCAACACTAGTAGTAAGGGATTAGTGACGATCGACAACTGCAGTTACGATTAGTACTTATCGGTATGCTCTCACAGTAGCCTATGTATTTGAGATTGTGAAGGTAATGAGCGGTGACCAAATTGGTGGGGTTCCAAGTGCCTAGTTAGGTTACAGAGTGGAAGGAAACTTTGATGACGATGATGTTGTTGTTGTTGTTGTTGATGATGATGATGATGATGATGATGATGATGATGATGCAGAGGAGGATGAAATCAGATTACGAGACGGATCTAGAGCAGTTTTACTAAACCTGATATAAAATTGATGATAGCTGGTCAGCCTCTCATCATTCGCCAGATTATTGGGGAGAAGAGTACAGGGTTTAAGTAGGAGTGCGAGGGATCTGCAAGGTCGTCCATTTATTGCACTTTGCGATCATGTATGCACAGGCACACAACATTATGTCCACCTTAGCACACTCTATGTAGCATGGAAAGTGGATATGTGGAAGGATGCCGTCGGAATTTTTTTATGGCTTTAATAATATTTGATTGTTGTCAAGATAGTGGCCAGCCGACACTAAATCCTTTCCAGTTACCTCCAAAATCTCCTCAGCCCAAGTAGGAAAGACAAATTTGCCCAATAACTCACCCGACACTGTACTTACTGGGCTACTGATTATATAAATTTAACACTGCTTTTAAATTGGCATGGTGGCAGTTTAAAATAAATTATAAGACCCAAAGGTTATGGCCATTTACATTCCTGGCTGCCAACCCCTTACGTATATGCGTTGTGTATCCAGGAGGACCGTGGTTGGGCTCATAGTTATATAATGGTTCTTCTGTGCGAGAGAGAGAGAGAGAGACCAGGAACATCTCCACCACGGGGCTTGAGAAGCTCGACATTATGTACCGAGGACACAGAGGAGTGAACTTGTGCTCACCGCAGCCAGCATCTCAAGTTATAGGAAGGAGAGTCCCATTACTAGTAAACAGATCAACTTACGTTCGCGGACGGACTCACTCACTGAGAGGAATCATCTCCTCTTCCGTCTCTCTCTCTCTCTCTCTCTTTCTCTCCGCAGATTCTGTGGTATTATTATTGAAGTCTGTCTATGGAGTGAAAAGTAGTCGCATATATGTGTGCATGTGTGCAGTGGTGTGGGGGCTCAGCCTGCCCCTTGTGTGTGAGTCAGAACAAGGTGTAATCTCCTCTCTGCACATACACGCACATGTGAACTGTGAGCCCTCCCCTTGGTTTCAAAACCTGTGAAAGATTTCCTGAGAGCAAATGTCATGAGAGTCAAAATGCATAGAAATGTTTACATATTTGGAGCGCGAGAATTCCCTAAATGTATTATGTGTACTCACGTATGCATGTATATATATATGTATATATATACATATATATATGTGCTCCCTGTTCTTGTGGAGGCGCGGATGACTGGAGCTCATAATAGTGGAGGAGGTAGAACCCTCTGCTCTCACTGCTCACCGTCCTGTCATCTTTGTCTCCGTATAAAGAAATAATGTACCTTCCTCCAGTTATAATATGCACTGTGCGGCTTCCAAGAAAGTCGCTGTTAGTTTTTTTTAAATCTCACCTAGGTGACTCCCTCGTGTGAATGCACATTCGGCCTTGTGGCTATGTACGGAGTCATGGAATCCGCTCAAAAGCTTCAAGTGTGTTGTATGTGTGTGTGTGTGAGAAAATTGCGCGGTCTTCTACTTTGATTCCGCGTTATAATTAATTCCAGTCAATGTCACATGCTGTTTTTAGGGTAGTAATAGGATTATACATGAGATGACTGTAGCGTTCATACAGAGATTTACATAGCCAGGAGGCAGGCGAACACAGAGGCAATTACAACTTTTGAGCTCATCCACTGACTTCAGAGTTCATCATATTCATCACTACACTGCCGTTCTTCAACCATATGGCCATGGATTGGAAATCTGGGCTATGAACTCAAACCCTTATTATTATTGAGAACACATTCTACCATCTACGAGGCATCCTTATATAACACTATTGAGCTTACCTGTGTGCCTCCAGGGACTTTGGACGGTTCTTTACTTCCAGAGAGTGGTTCCGTTGAAACTGAAAGCTCTCGTACCAACTACTCTGTATCCCATGATGAGTCTAAAGCTTTTAGCCGGTGCAGTGGTGGTGGTGGGAAGTACTGGTACTTTTCTCAAAACATTCTCAATATGCAAGGGATACAGGCTCCAGAACATGGCCTACAGTTACAATAAGGGAACACAATGGGGACACGGGGTCTCGTAAATAACTAATAGAGTTTGAAGTATGTCTTGAAGACATCATCGTCTTGGTGTATACTAGTAGCATAGTAGGCCAGAGTTGTAAAGTTAAGGGTATTGCTTCTACGATTGCTTGTACGTGTATTTGGGGATCCATATATATAAATGTGTGTGTGCTATGCATACATGGTCGTATGCCCCACAATAAGTTGGAGTTGATCACATACAAAAGGTCGGGCCTATCAACTTACCCACGCACAATGAGAGTAGTAGTAGTAGTAGTAGCAGTCGAACTACATGTACGGTGTTAGAGTTTGTTATTCTCGTGATGGCTATACTAACATGTACGTATTGGAACTTTATGATTGAAGTTGGTCGTTAGACAGAGGATGGTACAGCTTTGCAAGCATTCTTCTTCGGCCATTAGACAGGGTAGATGTGCTGTACATTGGACTAAAGGGAGAGAGAGCAAGAGGCTCAACAGGCTGTTTGCAACAGAGTTTTTATCTTGTATGTTTGACTGCATGTGCATGTGTGTGAGTGTGTCTGTGTGTGTGTGTGTGTGTGTAAGTGGTTGGAAAAGTATGTGAGTACGTCTATCATAGTGTCTTTTGTGGATGATGAAGGTGAGGTTTAGAGGTCCGTTATAGGGAGCATACTGTGATTATTATGAGCGTCCTCTAATACGTATGGACGACAAGAAAGTATCCGAGGTGTCCACACACATGCATACACGCATACAAACACACACGTAGAGGCATCGGTATAAGGTAAGCATATGAAGAGCCTCATCGGAAACCACCACCTCCAGAGATTGTCCGATGGTCTTCTTATGTAGTATCTTTGTGAGAACCATCTTTAGTGAACTCACCTCTTCACCTCGTATATGCTGCACTGACTGACTAAGTGAACCGGAGGAGCAATACAGCGCTGCAATAAGATTGGAAAATATTCCTCCATCTGCAGTTGCATGTGCTGCACGGACCAAAAACGACCGCACCACCACACAGTCCTGCTAGATTTTTCTCCCATCCGTAAATGTGTCATTGGAGTTTTCATGCAGAATCATTCGCTTTATTGCAGGAGCATCTAACATTGAGACAGAGAGAAAGAGAGAGAGAGAGAGAGACAGAGACGACTCTTTTTTTGCACACTTCCTTTTGCAAAACAGAGTTTAACATAGGAGTGTGACGAGAAGGACGGGATCGTTACAATACAGTTAGACTGTCAAAAGTTCCTTGTGTGCCATTTTCAGAAGATGTCATATTCTACATGTGACTTTGGGATGTGAAAAAAGAAACTGTCTTCAGAGTCCAGTGCGGACGGAGTGTGGACGAGCACATGTGGTACACGCGGCTAAGTGCCCAGTGACAATTCTCCTGGTTAAGTGGACGATTACTGGCTAAAGTGCGAGGCGGTCGCGGTTTGGAAGCAATTGGGAATCAGTGGCTTAACATGAAGAACCCGTGGACAACTCCGTCTGTGACAGCAAAAGAATCACTTGAACTGGGGGAATAAAATAGTGAAGTTTCAAAGGGTACTTGGTGGAATATACCCCCCTTTCCAAGTCAAGCACACCGCATTGGTACATATACACACGTATGTTCAATACCATCTCCCGCCTTCACTAACCGCATAAAGTGAGGTGTCCATGTGTATCTATTTACTCTTGATCAAACTGCTGATTGCCGCGTAAGTTGGAGCGGATAATTAATATTTAAGAGGCGGAAGTGGGAGTCGACTCACTTCTCAGCATAGCTTCACACTCAGTATAGCTCGTGAGAGGAAAACTACACAGGGGAGATATGGATAGCGAGTTTTCTCAAGTAGAACGAAGGGGCTCCTGGCTACTGCTCCGGCACATGTGAGTGGAGGAGAAGAGTTTTTGCAAAAGTTAACGCGAATGCCTATAATACTGACTGACCACGCACGCCGGCTCATGTAAGACGGTAAGGAAAATCTCTGTCCCCCTTTATAGCAACTGTGTCGAGGCGAATGTTTACCATTGTGTGCTCACAGTAAGTGATATACAACTACTACTGGTGGTGACTTTGTCGTACAAATATGTGGTACACCGACGGGAAATCTTGAGCGCGTTATTATTATGATCATTATTATGATACGGACGTAGTGTGATATGTGCTATTATGATTCGTATAGGACATGTGTGTGTGTGTGTACTGGTTGTAGCCAAAAAAGCGGGTCTGGGAAAGCTGGCATGAGAATGGGTGAGCCTATGACTGCATGTGTGTTTGTGCTTGTGTGTCTGTGAATGTGTGGATAGAGCCAAAGTTGCTCTGTGTACCAGAGTCGGGTTGGGATTTACGAGGAAATGCATGTACAAGTATGACTTTATACGATATTCTCAACGGATCGTAATGGGATAATAAACGGGTCATATTCGAAAGCATCTCACCTTGTCGTTCAAGTAAATATTGAGTTGTTTTTTGTTTGTTTTATTGCTCGCTCGTTTATAAGTCCCATGATTTATTGATATTTTTATCACTCAACTTTTTTTCCCACTCTTCAGCTTTTGCGTACTTGCAACTCTATAGAGATTCTGCATGCGACTGAGAGGGTATGTGTGCATGTGTGCGACTGCTCAGCTATACTGTTCTATAATGTGACCGTATAATTTGATGGTCGGTCGTATGTGGCGATCATCCTCCTGACATGAGTGAGAATAAGGTCGTGGCCCATGATGTGTTGCGGAGAGTTATCTACTGAAAAGCTGTATTCAGGATACAAAATATATAAATATATATATATACACGGTGTCGCCACTACGGCTAGTAGTACGGGGAGGGGGTAACCCAACCCTGTTTGCTCCAATGTAACGACACTACGGTTATCTCAATTCCGAACTTTCCTTATGTTATGCAACCAATTTATACCATGAAATTTATGCCCTCCGTCCAAGAAAATGTAGGAGCAATTTGACAAAACTTAAGTTAGCATTAGCAATTAAAACTTGTATTCACTGTGGTGAAGGCTTTGAGAGAAGTCCTGCAGTACTTCGTTCTACATTATAAGGGATTAACCCTGCGCGTAGCCATGTGCGGAAACACTTCTTCTTTTTGTGGGAATGGGACTAAATAAGCAAACATACACATAGAGGCCCGAGGCGGAGATGAGTGAAGAATTTACGAGGGAACAAGTGGCGAGGGATGCGCAGTAGAGACTCTATGGGAGTGAGAGCGAGAGGTAGAGAACCGGAGTGAGACGGCGAAGGCACTGCTCCGCATTCCTCATAGCCATGAGAGTTGGCAGGAAAAGAGCTTGAGGAGAATTTAACACGATTTGGTGGTACTTTTTGTCTGTAATCTCCTATTTCTACGTGTCTCCTGCCCTGCCCTATGGTCAAAAATCAGAGCCGGGGTCGTTATTTATCAATTTGGCGTGTTTAATAGCTTGACACTGGGTTCAACGTGGTAATTAATTAGACAGATTTTTGAGCTCCTACCCACAGGTTCTCAGCCTCTCTTTCTCTCTCTTCTCTTCCATAGTACGTTTCTTGCGCACACGGCCTTTGCATATGATTATTATTATTATTATTTTGATACGACGGCTCTCTTGTACACTGTTGTTAGTAGTGTTTGTATACCATGTTGTCGTATACGTGTCTGCTGCCTACATGGTTGAACACAGGGGCATTGTGGTGGCGGCTCTGGTTCTGTTATTACGGATCCTCCTGACTTCTGTTATGTATGGGACTGGCTGCTTTGTGAGCTCGCAGAGTTAATGTTATGACAGGATCTACTCTTCACGTAGACCCTATATACTGCGGCGCTAACTGATGAAGCAAGTCATTAGGGTAGGTAACAACTTTTGATGGGGAATTTGCTATTATTTATATGCAGACTTGTTGTTAGACACAATGTACATTCCACCCATGTATTCTCATACGGGGGGGAGTACATGGATTAAGTGGAGTCGTTCACACCTGTAGCACTCTGTACTCCAGAGGCTCCATGATGATCATGCTCGTCCGTACGGCATGAGCATGAGGAATGAGTTCATGTAGTTTCCTCTGTATGTGTGGCACCTTTTTTAAATTAAAAAACCATGAAACTCCGCAGATGTTCTACTGAAAATCCCCTTTGCAACCAAATTATTCAGCTGTTTGGACAACCTGTGCGGAGGCATAACATATAATGTCTGACTGGTAGAACATTAGCGGGATGGCTACTACCAGTAGTAGCAGTGATAGTAGTAGTATCCCATATGTGCACACATCATCATTTCCCTCAGCCATAGAGCTCTTCCCCCGGACGCTGCATGTAGTAGCTCTCACGAACGTGGCAATTTTATTTATCACGGGAGGATTTGCACCTGAGATGACTCTCCCTTGTAATGAATTCATACATTAATTAAGAGTTTGTACACCAGTGAGAAGAGAGAGAGAGAGAGAGAGTAATCTGAGGGATTTTTACATAGCAAATAAACTTGGCTCCACGCCGCGTCTGAGAGACTCTCAGACGGAGGGATTGAGCGGGAGAGAAAACTCCATGAAGAAGCTCCTCAAAGTAGATGTGTGTATGCATACAGATCCAATCTTGCGGACAGGATAGCATATAAGATAGATACCGTGACTGAAATGACGAGCCGGACTACCACTATGATCATAATATAAATAATGTGAAGCTACTAGGGCTAACATGTTAGACAAATCTTGTTGGCATCTCTGAAATATGACAATGCAATATAATGTGCATGGATTCAAATGTGTTTAAGTTTGTGTGTGTATTTGTGTGTTTTCAGTCCTGACCATTTTGGCTGGAATACCGAGCATGTGTGCTTGTGCGTGGTTTTCCGGTTGATCCTTGCAAAGTGACTTGGTAGTAGGAGTTTCAAACATGCAAATTTTCTACTGCTTATTTTAATCACTTCTCCAAGATGGGTGTACAACATGGCAAATCCAAAAATGTTGACTTTTTTTTGTAATTTCCACATGATAGATTCAAAAAGAAGTGCATAAAAGTAAATCACTCTCGCACGTACACCTGAAACCCATAAAGAACACACAACGGAGGTCTCTCAGTGGATCCAACCAAATAATGCCCGTAGTGATTAAGATTAAAATAAGGATTACGATAATGATAAGGAAACATCGTTATCCTTATGAGATCCTCCAGTGCAGTGATGAAATGGTCCAACTTACATGCAAGACCAAGTGTTCATAAATGAACTGTGAAGTTCTCGACGCGGGCGGAATTACATAGGCTTTCGGTAACCAGATTCTGGTGTTATGCTATTGCATACAGAGAGGCTGCCAATGATGAGTATGTGTTCGCGTGTGTGTGTGTGTGTGTGTGCGTGTTGAGGGCATAATAGTTGTGTTGGTGCATGCGTAGGTGTTCATATGCAGTTGAGAGCTATTGCATGTACGCAGAAGGCTCATTGAAGTATATATCCCTCACACTTAAAATATGACCGTGTTCCGATTGCAACTGAACATATATGCACATGATTTGTCACCGCACATTTTTAACATTTTCTTTTATTTTTACGACCAGAGTTATGATGATGACTTTCCTCAAGGCATATGTGCTACATACGGAGTCAGTGAGCTACTCATACACAAAACTTTAAGAGGCTCTGTGCTATTACTATGTTATCTTCTGCAACAACAGAGTCACATAAGTGGACCACATATACGCTTCTGAACTCAAGGTTTGAGAACCTTTGCTCACCTGTGTGTGTGTGTGTGAGTGTGTGTGTGTGTGGTGACGTTGGTGCAAATTTCGAGGCATCTCAAGAGATTTTTAGTAGGGCAAAACAGTGACTCCTGTCCCAGTCTGACCGTTTGTACACATGGAATTTGACTGTTTCCTTTTTTTTCATGGGCATCACCATGAGGTATGCATGGAAATTTTCACGCGAAAAATGACAGTGTTTCACAACGCAACGCATATATATGTGTATAACTAATAGCTCAAGTCATATTTATTAGTTCTGTTCCTTGGAGCAGGAGCATACATCATCATCGCCATCTCCACCACCACCGTACTCATATCAATGACGATGCAAATGGTTCCTTCAAGTGCTTGTCTGTTTCATTTAGCATCTCCGTGTACCTCGAATTGCCGCCTCTCTTAGCTAATGTCGAGCATATGTGAGGGTGTGAAATTTTCCTTTGTGCAAGTCAGCGCCCGAATACTC
Source organism: Pseudobourletiella spinata (assembly GCA_009870155.1). Lineage (NCBI taxonomy): Eukaryota > Metazoa > Arthropoda > Collembola > Symphypleona > Bourletiellidae > Pseudobourletiella > Pseudobourletiella spinata. The sequence goes on from WJFA01000526.1 coordinate 21,903, forward strand.
TTGTCTTTTTGTGAGGCGAGAGAAATAGAAGAGACAGTGGAGAGATCCTTTGAAGGAAGAATCTGACTACCGCCGCCGTCGCTGCCAATACCTAGCAACGAGGAGCCACTCATTATTAATTGGTTCGAAAATCATTAAAGTGTGTGTAACATGTATTGGTGTGTGTGTGTGTGTGTATGTACGTATGTGCGTGTCTGTGTAAGTTTGTCGATTCTACTTGGCGAAGGCGACGGGTTAAGAAAAAAATGGGCTGTTGTTGCGTTGGTGGTGGGATCTTGGTTTATGAGGCGAACGCCTAGCTTGGAATAATGGGACCCAAAGAATGGCATGAATCGAGTATTATGGAATGCCCATTCTCTCACGGGATGATTTATAAGTGTGCATAGTGGAATGACTCTGGGCAGTAGTGTGATGCCATTTGAAGTCATCTCCTGACTATCATCATCGACATCATCATCATCCCCCGCTCTTTTCAAAGGCAAATGGTATATCCAAGGGAAATTGGTAATTGATAAAGGGATTTAATCCAGTTGCTTTGATTTTTTTATCGGTGAAGGATCTCAATATGGCCGGTCGTCATTGTTATTCTTACCAGCCCGTCCTCCACTTATCCCAGCTGGTATCCACAATAAACTCTCTCACTCGTCCTCCACCACTCCGGCGAGTGCAGAACTAATCGGCTGTGTGTAGGCAATAATAATCAATCGGAGGAGACTCATTTCTTCTGCATACTTACTGCACTACGACGACAACAAGGCGGACAAAAGCACCCGAATTCCCTTGCTGCCCAACCACGGCTATCGCCGCAGTCATCCTGCAGCTATAATAAAACTCACTCAGTCAGCATCATCAGCTCACTCAACGTAACTATCCACATGAGCCGTTCCACCACATATTTCCACCTCAAGTCTCTTCGGACAAGCAACATTCCCAATTCCCAGTCATCAAAACACCTCCAGACTCTTCTTTTTTTTCTACATATTTTTCATATGTACAGAACGCATAACTTGCTCCTCCGGCCTCTCCAATGGGACGATACACTCTCACGGATCCTATATATGGTAAATAATATGTGAATGCGGTATGGAAAGAGGAAGTGTGAGTGGCACGTTCGGGATTGCTGCTCCCATATGAGTTGTCTCACTTGATCTGTCCTCGTGTCACAAGTCAGTCGTGTGGCATGGGACCCGTTGAAAGAAGTGGGGAGGGAATTCCCTCCATAATCCAATCTGCACTCATCCTCCCTTCATTTCCACACCAGAAGTATATGGCAGATGATTTTCTTACCCCAAAACTGAGATAATGATCACGGATAGAGTCCAATAATAGAAATAATGCTTATCATTGCCTGCACACAGTGCAATAGGGCATGCCACAGAGAGAGAGAGAGTCATAGTGGGGAAGTCTTTAAGTCGTCCTCTCCGCCTGCATGTTACAAATGACTTCACGTGTGCGACTCCACGCTGAACAATGAGGAACGTCTCGGTAGGGAATGAAGCCCTGTGGGAGCGTAAGCTTGCAGGTCTGCGCATGATTGACCGCCTTGATGCTCATGTGGAAATGCTGGAGACGATGAGGGGATAATTAGCGGATATAAAATCATAAGTGCACATGGAGAGTGAGGTAATACGTCCACACTATGTTAACCACCTTATGGTAATGATGATGGTGAGGGGAAGGACAGTGATGGCGGAACTCGCTCAGGAAAGAAATCAAATCTCGGTAGCAGTAAAGTCGTAAAAGTCAGATAACTTTCAGAGTTCATAAACCTGAGAGAGATGCTTCTGGATGAGAGGAGTCAATAGCGAAGGGGTAGGGCGAGAGGAAGGACATTATTGTTCCTGCTCCTGCTGCCGTAAGTGGGTCTGCATGTGTGTGTGCCCCTCGAAAGCAGCTTATTACGAGTACATTACTCTGGTCCATGCGGACGGGTGCGGACGGGGCGCTAATGCATGAGAAAGTGGCCTCATTTCTAAGTAACACCATTGTTTCTACCCACACTCATATTATGCATACACACACACACTCACAAATATCAGAAGCACATAACCAAAAGTCTCATCAGTAGGAATGACAAAATCCGTTTCATCCTCCTCTCTTCCATTTACTCATTACTTATGCTCATACATATTTCCCAGGTGGGAAGACACTTAATGTTCGCATTACCCACATAAAGGAGCAGCACACTGTCCTGTATGTATGGTGGAAACATTTGCTCCATACAAGCTTAATTATCCCCTTTATAATAAGACGCAGGGGCAGAGACACGTACACACACACACACACGGACTTTCAGACTACTTTCAGACACGAACATCTCCAACATTCATTCTATCATGGGAGTATACAGTGTAGAGGACTTTAAGAGATTTTCACTGTATGGTTGGGAGGGGGGAGGAGTTTTTTGTCCATTTAAGGCCCCTTTTTATTTTTCCACCTTTAGATTTTGAGGGCGAAAAAATCTATGAGAATTTCATGTGTGTGACACAAATGCGTCACCAACATGGACCCGAACACTGGTCCACACTGATAGATAATGTCCCACTTTTTCCGTCGGAAACGACTCATCCGGTCTTGCGATTCGGCCATACATACATTCATATACATATCGTGTATAACCCGATCTGAAGATCTCTCTAATGGTCATCTTATCCAGTGTCTTCGTCTTCAGTCTGTCTCCTCTCATTCTCAGTTTTCATTGATCCCAAAAGGTTGCAACCTAAATCCTCCAGGGAGCATTCCAAGTACCTGTGGGATACTTTCATGAGTTTATCTCATGGGCATCGGAGGGTTGGTGGGGATGGATGTATATACAGAATGAAGGGTACCTTAGCTATTTATGGCAAACCTTATGGTTTCTATTTACTCGTCTAGGATGAATATATTGGAAACATTATCCAACGTGGATCTCTTTCTGGGAAAGAAAACAAGGGATTTGATTCAATGGGGGAATGCTTTGAGCCATTACCATTGCACAAAACTCAGTGATATTTCAAGGAATAGGAGCCGAGAGGGAGAATGCCCGAGTGTGCTAGAAATGTTGGAGTTATTGCATTAGTAATAATTTCCCACTTGTAAATACATATATACTTGTATACATAATGAATACTGCGGGAGTCCTCATGACCAAACCAATTGAAATGAAGGGTCATGAATAAATGCGCCGAGGTGCTGTGTATTTGCGCGTATTCATGTGTTTGTGCTGAGTGTGTGCGTGGACGTGAATGTGTGTGTGTGATGGGAATGGTTCCGTGTTGGGTTGTTGCGTACAGCGGAAGCCTCCACGGACCGTTTCACTTCGCTCCCTCATTTGCATCCGTAAGATTTATGTCATCTGTTATCTCTGTTCGATTTAACAGCAGAGCTAACTGACTGCCCTTATTTGCCGCCACATGGGAAAATCCAGGGTTGTTATAATAGCTGCCACACTCAACGTTGGTAGTTCTGATGGTGCGTGTTGAGATATGCACCGAGAGCCTTATAACACCATTGAAATAATTAGACGCCTCGTCTCTTCCCTGTTGACACTGGATTTTCTCCCTGATGATGAGACTACTGAGCCATTCACGTCTCTTACATTTGGTCCAAGGCATACCTCGCCTCATATTGTTAGCTGAGAGGCCGGGGCACACATGCAAAATACCACCGCTCAACTCACGTCCTAAGAGAGCCTGTGGCTCCTGGAATCCTTTGGTTTGCCACTTAAATAGTCATGAAGAGAGTTCCTCCATTTAGAGCTTGTGTGTGTGTGTGTGTGTGTCAGTTTTTATGTCGTGTGTGAATGGACGGAGCACCTCCGGTTTCCAAAAGGAATGTGATAATGATGAATGAGATGAACGACTCATTTTAAACCAGGAGTTTCTCTGATTGAAAGGTTGGTCAACCCACAGTCCAAATCTCCCTAATAGAAAGTGCCATGTTCAAATAAGTGCTGTCGTAATGGGTGTATCCAACGTGTGAACTACAGGGAAGAAATTGCGGGGGATTTACTTCGGAATCAATCAAGACAGTCCTTTGGAAGTTGATTTTAAATGTGACAACCATTGCTGCTGCTGCTGCCGCCGCCGCCACTGCCGCATCCCGAACGTGGGCCCGTCCCTCTCCGTAACCTTATCATTTCCAACGGCGTCGCGGTCTGTTATTGTTGACACTAGAGTTTCTCCTCCTTATTACAACACATCCAGTCCGTGCGTAGGTGTTCACTCTCATCACCGCACGGACAATATGTAGATGAGATGTGAGGGGAGAACGTGAGGAGCAAATAATGACAACTGAGGAATGAAAGTAAAAGCTACGTTATCCCGATCAATATGGATAAGACCAGTTGTAGGACGATTAGGTCTTATGCGCGGTGAATAGTAATATGGGAAAAAAACGTGGGTGACAGTAGTACAGTGAGTGTTATATACCCAGTGCCAGGAACCAGGCCTATCTCACTACCACACATTGTTCTCCACCATTAAGCCAGGCTGTAAAACCCAGCGATGTTCTCATGCTTCTTCCCATGGTCATCTCCACTCACTCAGATTCCTTGTATAAACATAGGAATGAGCAAATAGGAAGGAAATTTGATTTTGTCAAACAATCAGATTTTTTCACAGACTCAACTCTGTCGTCGGTGAGGAGGAGGGCTGCAGTGAGCCGTGATGTGGTGGGTGAAGTTCTTCAACGGTCATAATTGTCACATGTATGTATACTACCAATTGGAGGCTGCAGGTGTGCGTGTGTATATGTGTATGTGTGTGTGTGTGTGTTTGGCTATTCTGGTAACAAACTTATTTTATTTTATTCGTTGTATTTGTCATCTTGTGGGGGTGCTATCAGTGTGGATCCAGGAGAAGATGTTGGATGGAACATCTGGGAGCTTATTTAGGAGTGTGTATACACTGTATTTGTGTGTGTGTGTGTGTGTGTGTGTGCAGCCAGAGCAAGTTTTGTGATCACAATTTTTAGTATCTTTAGCTCCGATCAACAAGGGGCTTACCAATGGAGGTGACTGCACTCCTCTGAATAGTCGTCTTCCCCAAGTGGGCCTTTAGCACGGATTGGAGTAATAAGTCTGGTTAACCAGAGGCGGAGTCGAGTAAAGTTGGATGATGTTTACTATCTCAACTTCGTACAGTGTTCACATAGGAACGGAGGCAGTCAGGGAATGAGTAATGCAAATAGTTTCAACAAATTTAAAAATAACAGAGATGGACACGGCCAAGTGTACACACACGCCGTGGTTATCACATCATTGGGACGAGGAGAGGAGGGTCATGTGAATTGGAAGATTCAATTTGATCCACACGCTTATTCCAGTCCGGACCGCTTATGGCCTCTGTAAAGTGGTAGTGTGTGTGTGTGCGCGTTTGTGTGGTAGCTCCTTGGGATGATGCTGGGTCATATGCTCAGTTCATTTCAGTGGCCACACATTCCTCTTGCTCATGGTTTCTGTAGCTGCTCCTAGACGTAGCATGTGGCTTTGGACAAATCCCTCCCGTTGAAATTTAACCTGGTCAACGAAGTATGCATCGAATGTAGAAGGGGACCTCATACTCCGTGAATACGAGATGTGAGGGTGTCTGCGGGTTGATTAGGCGGCCCATGTAAATACTAAAGAGTCGTACACATTTGAATAAGTGGGCATGCGGTAGGTGATCCCGTACATCTCCCGACTCCCCCCAAGATCTCATTGTCTTATTATTAGTTATCACACGTGCAGGGAGTCAAGTTCATCTTCAGAGGTTATTACCACTGAATCGGTATGCTCTATGGTGTGCAGGCATAGGGCCAATTTCATTCTGCTTCCACAGTGAGCAGCCCCTTCATCCTTCTATATATTTTTGAATAACTGTCCTCTCGCCCTAAGCCCCCACTCAGAACAAGGGACTCCAAAGTCTGATGGAATGGCCCTATACGTACCCAATCATGTGGGCGAAGTTGAAGTTAATCCGATGGCATTGTTGACACGGAGCGATAAATGGCTGGATTTCGAACTCAATTTTAGTGGTAATTTGTGGGGAGCTGAATGGTAGCTGGAGGGAAATGATATGGTTAGTAATTTCTGTTCGCGTGGAAATTCTGTCAGTTTCACGCACGTCCGGGCGATGGGATCGAAAGGTATACATTGGAGGCGATTCCGATGGATAAGTTGTGAAGAAAATCCTTTTTGGACTGTCAGTCACCTGGTCTTTGATTATAGATTTATATGGCCATGAGGGAAATTGAACTGATAGCCATTTTGGCGGGGTGATGGCGGTGTGGGGTTCACAAAGATAGGTAGTAGTGGTCAGGACTATGTAATCGTACGGGTTTGGTGTTGGATTGCAGAATCGATACTTAGACCGGATTCTCATAGTTTTCCAACAATGATTTATGACGGTTATTTACTCTCAAATTGACCTCTGAGAATCAAACTCGAGACCTTTGGCAGTTAGTATGTGTGTGTCTCAGCCTTGAACATATTCAAATGTACACATGTAGGCTTAAGGAATGGAATCTTGCTCCAGTTGACGGATAGATAGGGGGAAAAGATGATAATTTAGCGATGACTCATGATTGGTATGTTGGAGAGTGTGTTATAAATCCGGCAAATCACATCTCGGATTCTTCTGTAGTACAAGTTAGTTGACCGGGCATCCATTTCTCAGGATGGAGCGGTGGAAAGAGTGGGACCTCATATAATGTTGTCATTGTCGTCGTTTAGCAAGTCCTGTGTGCGTGTCATGATGACGATGATGATGATGATGATTATGATGATGATGATAGTGAGAAATGTACAGTTGGCTGGACCATTTATAATTTATTTAGTTAATAAACTTCACTTATTCCCTATTTACTAATCAACACCCGCCCAATCCCTCGCGGCGGGTACGAGGATGGGAAATATGCGTGTGTGTGTGTGTGTGTGCATGTACATTAAGGCCGGCTGATTTATCTTCAGAGCTAAGGTTACGAACGACCCAACTCTCTCTTATACCCAGTCCAAGCGTAATTTACTCGAAATGAATTGGAAAAACAGACTTGATTTTTTCCCCCGCTATTAATGTTTTCACCAAATGATTTGACATGAGTGGAGAGCAGGAGATATGATTCTTGTAATAATGTGTCTGTGCCGTGCGGCCCTGTGTGTACGGTGAAGGGCGGTGAGGTTTTGTGCTGGATGCATGCATGCTGCCACATGCATTATATGCCCTATGATGATAATATAGTGTGTAGAAGTCCTGAGTGAGGGCCATGACTTGATGGTAGACGCTATGGTCATGACATGACATGAGAAAATGACGTGACAAGCAGGCGAAACAGCAGCCCTCCTTTCAATGCATCCATCTATGATTTTCCATTTAAACTTGAGAAAACTGCACATTAGACCATTTGTAAAAGCTTCATTTCTTTGAGTCAGTTGAACATTGGGAAATTCGTGTAAAATTTATGGAAGGAAGGATCATAATTACATGCGGACCTTACGTGCGTTCAGTCCACCTCCTTGGTAAGTCACGTACGATTACATTCCTCCCTCACATTTTACATGCGCATCAGCCGGTTTTACCCCAAGAATTGAACGGATCCATTGGACTTTCACACACACTCATACAAACACACACACACACACACACACTCACACTCACATAAATACTCAAATCCACATAGAAGCAAATTCTGTTCTGCAGACGTAGGTACACATAGATCAGTCCCGCAGCCATACTGTTGTCATTATTACGTCGTCGTCAGATTTGACGGAAATTATTCAAATTAGCCCTTCTGTAAGATTGAGGGGAAAGCATGGACGTTGTAGTAGCAGCGTTGCCCGTTGCATCGTGTACACACTTTTCTTCAACTTGGTTTCATATAGCCGGAGGTAGACTCAGAAACTTGATCTTTTGCGCAGTTTTTTCCAATCTCCAACTTTTGACTCTAGCTGTCCTTGTCAGGGTTAAGGGCCATGTCTGGATCCGGTCATCAAGTAGCGAATGTGATGGTCCGGGGTCAAGTGGGAAGAGAAGTTGACTCTACGGTGGTCCGCCTAAGACTGCTGATCCATGACTGTCATAAGGCGTTCACCAGGGCCAGATCCTGTGGAGGATAGAGGAGAGAGAGAGAGAGAGAGAACGAGAGACAAGAAGAATGTCCAATTTTGGCGAGCAAATCAAATTCATCACGTCCCTGACTAAATGGTTATCACAGCAGTGGAGCCGGATGATGAACAAACAGAGGAATTTATATAAATCTCATCATCACCATTCGCGTACAACTTTTCTCTCACAAATCCTGTCCTCCTCTCCTAGCTTCTTACCCCACCTGGGATCCTCCATAATATCATGATCCATGCGTCACCCTCTTCCTTATAACTGCACGCAAATCTCAGCCCCCTCCCTGTCAGTGTTCGGACACAAAAGCAGTATCAGGTTATACACACACACACACACACACACAGATGGTCGCCTTTAACTTGCCCTCCGTCAGGGAGAAATATTCGCAAAATTATAGGAATTTATGTGGAACATTCATAATAATAATTATGATATTTAAGTTCCGCGAAGTGATGAGGATAGAGGAGCTTTGCAGCATAAATACTTTGAGATGATCTCCCTGTATGAGTTGGCTAAAACCCCCTTTACAAATTATAAGGTATGTATATATAATTATACATATACGTGCATATGTCTACCCACTTTAATATGACTGCCTAACGGACAGCCTAGTGGGGAGACAAGGCCCGCCAGTCCGCCACTACTGCCACTGCCATCCCAGCCGCGCTGCTATGGCCAACCCAGGTAATTGAGTAATGAACATTCGCGGCGTACACGCTGTGCAAACTTTCAGCTTTGTTTTATCATCATGTCCGCCCGTGAGTGTGGAATGGAGTTCAAGTTAAAAAGTAATCTTTCTGTCATGATATGATGACTGAGTGGACCGTCGACCTGTTTGATATCACACGGAAAATGTTTCATCATGGAGTCAAAATTGATTGGGTACGGGTGTAGAGAGGTGCAAGAAAAGAGGAAGATGGTGGTGAAGAAGATGAAGAAGAAGAAGCAGGAGAGAGAAACAGAGAGAGAGAGAGAGACAGAGAGAGACGAGAGATGAGGCGGAAAATATGCACGGCACGTACGCAGTAGATTAGAATGGCATTGAGAGGACGGAGGACATACCTCCGTGAGATGAGCTTAAACTGAATGTTCTCGAACGAGTTTGGCTTGGTTGCGCCACAGAGTGGAATTTCTCCGTAGGCTCATCACGTCCAGTTTCCGTGGCGAAAAACGCGAATACCCTCATAGCAGTGCCTTTGTAAACTTGGGAACGGAGGGTAGACGACACACACAAACACATACACATACACAACTATAAGCTATCTGCATCACCATCCTCTAAACTCCCTTCAATCTTCTTGACCTTCTTCTAGGTGATGATTGCCATAGTACTGAGGTGATGGTAGTGGTAGTAGTAGCAGTAGTAGAAGTACAAGTAGTAGTAGTAGTAGTAGTAGTAGAAGTAGCAGTGGTACCTGCTGTAGCGGCTCGGTAAATAGCTTCACCGTTGGAAGCACACAGCTCCCACTAAGGGGGGGGGGGCTACAGGCAGACAAACATTGTGGAGTAACAACAACAACAACTTTAATGTTCAACCAGTATGATAAAATTGACTGCCTTTCGGCAGGAGTGCACTAGCAATCGCATTTATGATTTCCCTCCATTTCACGGAGACGTCAGCACATACCATAGCACTAGCTTCAGGTGTCCAAATCTGTGGACATCCGCAGGTCCCCCTCATGCATTCCTGAAACTTTTAGAAATAACGGAGAGAATTTTTTCCGGACGCTCTGAGTCACCATTGTATGTTCAACAGCTTCTTTCTTCGATGTAAAAGGCTAAAATCGGAGATATTTACGGAGAAGACGTGAGCTTATATCCAACTTAAATGAACGGAAAATCTGTGTGACCAGGAACTGTGCTGAAGAGTACAATGGAGAGATTCAAATATAATGCCATTATGTAATGCTAGGGATGTGGTTACATGAATAGTTGACCAGCTGACTGAAGAAAGTTCCTTGCCATCCCATGTTACTCCGGACAGTTGGATTCCCGCCTCTGTACCATACCGTGTGAGACCGCCTTTGAAGCCACCGGGAGGAAGGATTGTGTCCTTTGCATACTTTTTTCTGAAGGTGGGCAGGCGCAAAGGCGGAATTCCTTTGCTTGCGAAGATTAGGGGGTACGGGTTGTTAGCTTTGCCATAAGGAATAGAGATGATTTGAAGATGAGAGACAGCTTGAGCAGGATCATCACTTTGTGTAAGTGTGTGTGTGTATGTGTGTGTGTGCGTGTCCGTGTGTGTATAACTCTCTTGATAGGTTGCGAGAGGCAATCTTTTTTTGAATTCCACAGATACAGAGGCACGCAATAGTTGGATGTGCGGGAGACGGAGACGGCAGAGTTTTAATGTGTACAGATTATTATTACGTGCTACCCAGCCACGTTTCACTTGATCATCAACTCCAGCTGGGTCTGTGTGCGTATGCGTCACATGCTATGGCACGGAGCTGTCGTTTACAGAAAGGTCTTCCAAACTCTTCGTAGTAACTCATGTTTTATTGCTTTTACATCAGTCGGCAGCTTTCGGGCTCTCTCACCAAAGTAGTCCTCGAATGGATGCGTCTAAACCGTTCTATCCGTCATTCCCAACGTCTCGAGAAGGACAACACGGGGCAGTGTCAGAGGCGGATACGTGGAAGGGCTCTCTCAAAGTCTGTCCAGCCGATGAAATATCGTCCATATAGGCCGTTCTGACTCAATTTGAATAACCACTCTGAGTAACCGCATATTTTTCTCAATTACACTCATCTCCTTCTTTGTTTCCCGCCACAGGGCGTGATGATGATAATGCCTTCAAGCTTATCGGACCCAAAATGTCTGACATGGACATATTTAGAAACTGAGCTCCATCTCAGGGCGATATTTAATCTTGACGGAGAAATCTCTTCCTTTCCCCCCCTACTCTCTCACAGGCCACTGCTATAATCGCATAGCTCCTACATAAAAACGTCCAAGACTAGGATTAGTTTGGAAGGCACGAGAGATAAGCTAAAATTATTTTGATCACCGCACACACGCATATAAATAAACATGCATGCATATCTATGGATAGTTATGTGATTGTGAGACATTCGGATGGTCAACATGGTCTTCATTTCCTTCTGCTGCCGTAGGGTTATTACTACTGCACCGGTGGCACCAACTTTGAAAGAGCATATTCACGCCCTACCTGTGATCCAAAGGGATGATATCTTTGGGGGGAATGATTCTGCTTCTACTGAAGGGGCTCAATTGTTGTGATTCCAGGGCTTGAGTCCGTACTTCCACATGGACGCACACACACGAATACACTCACTGGCAAAAGCCATGTCATGAAAACTGGATGTCTAAATGTTTTTTTTTGTCACAAATTATGTCCGGGCTGTGGAACTGTTAGAGTGGAGGGATGGGTCCATATAACCATTAAAAGAAAGGGCATATATGTACGAGTGAGTACAGTATGCCTGTCCGAACAGACAGTCCCTTTCAGTAGGACCTGTTGTGATGGAGCTAATGGAAAATCATTTTTTGATATCAAAGGGAATTTTACAGGTAATAAAAAGATGAAGCTTCTTCAAAAGCATTTTCGGCCATGCATGCATGCGTACAAGCATGTATGCGAGTGTGCCCATGTGTTAGCGGGAATTTATGGTCCGCACCTACCCCGAGGCTTCTTTTCTTGATCATCATCATCCCGGTACGTCCACACGCAGTTCAAAACTTCAATTTTAGATCCCAAGTGAGGGGAGGTAGGTCCTATCGAAATAGAACAAGATGTGCTTGGGAGGAAATCAGTATTAGAAGGTGAGAACTACGTGACCTACAAGGAAGGAGTATGGAGAATTATGAGTTTACACAAAGATTTTACTCCAAACTTCTTCTTTACAAAAAGAAAATAAATACGTACGTTCTGATGAGTTGATGCCTCTGGATCGGGTTCAGCCACAAGACTGTTTTTAGAAAACTGAATGAAGAAGAGTGGATGATGATGATGACGAAATGACAATATTGATGAGTTGGTTGTCTTTGGAGGATCCTTATTTTTCCGCACGGTGTCAGGCACAGCAACAATAGGGAAAATTAAGGAGATGGCTCTTACAGCTTTCCAAGGCATAGACCTAGCCGGGCCAAGGATCCGATTGTTCTTTCGCAGTCGTCGTTTTAACTCGCTCACTTTTTCCAGGCTTCAAACTAGGATCCTTACCCCCCGTGGATTTCTTAAACAACGGACCCTTCACGGTTAAAGGCACTTCCAAGCCCGCCAATTCCATTCTTTTTCCCCTCCTCCTTCTGGTTGTTCGTCCTTTTTTCTCGCTCCCTCCCGATCATAATAGCGCCACAGCGGTGTTCTCATATGTACGCAGCCTTACAGTATTCTCCGCATCTAAACATCAATCACACTCAGAATCCCGTTCAAATCATAACTCTCCAGAGTGGTACACACGAATGCTCCATTCCTCACCACGTTCAACATATACGTATGTATGGGAAATAACAAGCTTACCTACGTGTATACATATACATACACAAGATTTTAAAAGCATTTGCTTATATAATCTTGATACATACATACTTACATATGTGCATGGATACATAGCATGAGGCGGCCTCCTACCCCTACCCCTCCTCCACCTTTTTCCCTTTTACCTCACCGTCGTTCCTTCACTGAAAACGGACATGACCTGTCCCAAGTTTGAAGTAAAACCTTCTCCACAGGTATGGGCAGGGTCTGGAGGACTCCTACCTGTTCGCCAAGGACTCTTTGAGAGGAAATTTTCATGTCAATCTATTGTCTTCCCATTCTACAGTAAATCGTTTTACAATTAGCAGCTCAGTGTTTTCCACATATAGTAACTTTTGACTTAACCACACACCACAAGGGGTGATCGGAAAACCTTTGGTGAGACTATTAGACACGACTAAAAACCCCACAATAAGACACGGCTACACTTTATGCCATAGCTCTGACGAGGCCAAATCGCTGGACTGCCGTCGTCCCCAGCGAACGGGAACGGGACCTCCTGTGTATACCAAGGATGTCGTGGTACATGTGACGATGTTTTGTTTACTGTACAGTTGGCGGCGAGCAGAATGAACAGGGAAGCCCTTGGATTGGGTATATTAAGATATGTGGCAGGGTTTGGCGCGCTTTCCGAACTTGAACATCAACATGCACTTGATCGTCGTCGGTCGTTGTCAGTACA
>WJFA01000527.1:2096-35147 GCA_009870155.1 Pseudobourletiella spinata
ACACACACGCACGCACGCACACACATCCTCCATCCCGCCCAGCGAACACGACTAGACTCATCCGTCGCCGCTACGCTTCCACAACTTTCTCATGGCTCACGTTCTCTCGAGCGGGCTGGGTGTCAGTAGGGACTTATCGAGGTCCTTGTGAGGAAATTGTCACAAAATATTACCAAGTCGTTAAGATGACGGTGGACGGATGGGAAGGGGCAGATGGCTGTAGATGCCTCGTTGACTCCTATCATCAGGAGAAGGGAGGAGCTCCGTCAGAGTCAGTGGCATGGGCCGAATTTAATGAGCACACGAGTAGTAATAGAGTAGTGCACAGATAATAATGTAAATTATGAGGAAAACTTGAGGCTTAAAATTAACTCTAATGTTAGAGCTGGAGATAGGGGGGACGTTTGGTAGAACACACTTTAATAAATATGCTAAGAATCCATCACTTCTGCCTCACTGATCCCAGCTCTATTAGCTGTCAACAAATTTGAGTCTCTCCCTGGGCCGAGGAGGAGGCTTTCGCAAGGGGATTATATGGACTCATACCTCCCGCCGTCATCTGGCTCATCCGCTCAGGATGGTTCTTGTATGTAATGATAAATGAGGGATCTGTCAGTCTGGAATGACCCTGGAATGGCCTGGATGGACGGATCCACTCATTCCAGCGCAGTGGCGATTTTTACATTACTGTTCCATATGCACTGTGTCCGCAGGCGCTAACGTAGTCATACGCTGAAAGGGGCAAGGAGGCCGCGGAATTCTTATGGAAATATGAAATGTATTCCTCAAGGAATTATAAGTTAGTTTGAGCTGATTCCATGTGTGTTTGTATTTCAGATGAGTCCACGTTCCCCGACTCGTTACCCACGGGCGACCCATGGGCCTACGACGTAACGTGGTTTCAATTGGAACCAGAGGATGCTTATGTGATGCGAAGTAAAGCAGCTACTTTGACATGCAGAGCCGCATCTGCTCTGAAAGTAAGTTAAGTTTCACGTCTTTCCCAGCTTTTGCCAGGATTTCCAACTTGTTCTCTCGTTTTTTTTTTCATCCATCCTCTCATTGCATTTCCCTTTTGCCGTCGTTCTCGTCGTTATTTTTTTCTTTTCCCTCAAACCCCTTGATTTTTTTTCCACCGCGTCAAGATTTCCAGGATGACGGGAGCGAAGCATCTGCATGAGCCTCACATGTGTACTAAAGTCATGTGTCTCAGGGTGCTTCCACACTCCTCCCGCTCCTCCTTGTTGTTGGTTGTGTATTTTGGTCGGTGGACGGCTCTCTCCCTCCATTTCCTCCAACGAGGAATCTATTTCGGAAGAGGGAGAAAAATGTGCTATTTCCCTCTCACTGTGCCAAAGTTTGAGTGGTCCATCCACCACTACTACCACCACCACCCTTTGAAGCTCCGGCAAGTTATGCCAGAGAACGAGGGGAACGAGAACTTCGTCTAAGGAGCTGGGGATACATCAACTAAACGAGCTGAGACTGGGAGTCCTAAGCTCATTGCATTAAGGACCGCATGACAAAAGTATTAGTTGGTCCAAGTATGCATGTGTAGAGTGAAACAGTAAATCTTTCGTAACTGCCCCCGCCTCAGTCTTCTAGACATGTATATATGTATAAATATATATACACACACATTCATCCTCTTTCTGTCTCCTTCCCTCTCCCCGTAATGTTTATTGTGAGTATAGAAACTTTATTATTTATCCCCAAAATTCTATGGGAAAAAAGGGTAATTAATTTGACGGGAGGAGCGGGAGCAGTAGTCATTGGAAAGATAGAGGACCTGTTTATTTTTGTTTTTATGCTTGGCAGTTCATAATGATAATAGTAATGACAGTGATAATAACATGAGATTAATGTCTGGGTTCCAGGTCTACTTCAAGTGCAACGGTCAAGTGGTTCCTAATAAAAAACAAGTTTTTCAAAACTTTACCCACAGCAATACCGGAGCTCCCATCGTAAGTTATACACTACACTCACTCCGCTTTTTTTTCTTCTTCTTCTTCTTCTGCTTCTTCCTACCCCCCTCGCTTTTGGGTTTTATGCCAGAAATAAATTAAGTTTTTAAAACTTTTCAATCCTTGGAATTTTTATCATCTCTTTTCCTCGCAGAGGCTGCTTCGCTGGTATGGTATGAAATTCTCTGGGTAATATCCGCCATCTCCTCATACCAAAGTCGACCTATAGGCATACCGTATGATGGATGGATGCACGCATGCAGAGCATAGGCAGAGAGATGACAGAACCAGAGTATAAATTTCCCGTCGCCACGACTCCTACCAGTAGTACTAGTGCGGTCGTGGTGGAAAGTTTAACTTGGACAGGAACGCCCGTTCCAATTTGTAGAATGAAATTTTTCCCATGCCAAAAGTCTCGTAATGTATTCCAGTATGCTAAAGAATCTCGTATGGGAGAGAGGCAGTCAAAGTTTGCACAGGATTTTTTCTTCCCTCATCCCCAGAGCCGGATCCAGTCATAGTTGACTAACCAGGGAATAAAGTATCTCATCAAACACACACAGACACTCGCACACACTCACACGCGCTCGTACTCCCATGCAAAACACATGCGAACACATTCAAGTGCTCACAGAACACCACGTGGATCCAAAGTGGTAGCGCCGGTTTTCTCGCAGTCATATAATAATAATAATAATAATAATAATAACTCTAATAACAGTCCAAAAGCAGTTGAAGCGACTCAAGGTTCTGAATCATATCTTACACGTGGGATTTTTATCTTGAGGAATATATCACCATTACTGTGACGCATGACCAATACCATTTTGCCCATGTTCAGGATCTACTAGTAGCTACTGAGCAGAGTGGAATGGCCTGCGGAAAATGAATGGGAGAAGGGATAAATGTGAGAGAAACTACGCGGCGGTGGCTTTTATAACATCATCGCGAATGGGACTTATTTCAAAGCTTTTATCATAGAAGGATTCACCCATATTCTACTTTTGTTTTCACTTGCACCATTTCTACGCATTACGTATGAGAAACCTTGGCTATTTGATCAACTAGTACTTTGAGATTCCACCGTCATAAGTATGTGAGCTACATGTATGGTAGAGGTTTGAAATTTTTGGGAGGAAGTAGGGAATAATATGTGGAAATAAAATTAAAACTTATATTGTCAAAATGGGAAAGAAATTCAGAGCGGAAAAGAGAATATTAAAAGGGGAAAACGGAGGAAATATTTAACAAGGATAAGAGACGAGGAGAAAAAAAAATAAAGAGTTCATCATTCTGAGTATGATGAAGCTGACTAGTAGAGCGGTGGAGCCTACGGGGTTTTTACTATACACCAAAATTTTTTCCTTTGTTCCTTCATCGTCCGTTTATGCATGCGTGTGCATGTGCTCCTGTAAGTATGCCCGCCTGAGTGGGAAAGTGAGTGGAACACTACTGGTGAGGTAAAACTGTGACTGTGAACTTGTACGCATATGCGCGTAGGGTTTTGCATGTACGCTCATGTGCCTCTGTGTGTGCTTCGTCCTGTTTGTGTTTGATGAGATGCCGACGACATCATAATCATCATAAAGTCATCAGCATTAAATGATCCCTCTCGTTTTTTCCTCCCGTACAGACGGAAGTGCAGCTAAATGTCACCCGGGAAGAGGTTCAAGAGTACGAAGGGCCGGATAAGTATCGGTGTGAATGTGTCGCCTGGAATAAACGAGGAGAGAAAAGAAGTCAATCTGCCGTCGTCCAAGTTGCATGTAAGTCACATTCTGTGGAAAAAGCATCTCATCTAAAAACTACTAACATTCACCACCACCACCCCTCGCTTGTCTCCTCATCTCCTCTGATATACACACGACCATTACCCTACCCACCCCGCTACTATCGTGCGTAAAATGCATAGCTCATATGAACATGTACGTCCGTGCAGGGCTCCCAACTCTTTCTTCCCCCGCTCCCACGACGCAATCATCTCCTTTACGGTGACAAAATTATAACTCGGCACGCGTGCACACGACGGAGCAGTTAACCTTAAACTTGTCTCCATTTTGCATATTTCTATTAGGATCCCATCATCCATCCAGTATGTACAACAGCAGCCCTTTATCCCCCCAGCTCATTCATAGATGAAATCCATCCATATAGCGCTTCCCCATATGACGAACGGATTTGAAGTCATTCTGCCTCCCCCGCTCTCTTCCGTGTGCCGAGATTCAGAGGTCTATCTTCCTCATGTTGGGATGCGGATAGATTTAAGCTGACGTCTCCGATGCACTTCCACTCGCCCGTCTTAATAGCAATAATAATATGCAATTATACGCGGAGAGGCAATTTACACTCACGTGCAGTCTTCATAAGTCATGTGCAGGCGGCGGCAGGAGGGTCTGTAAACCTGCACACATACAGGAATGGTAAAGACGACGATGATGACGAGGGATAGGATGGGTTTCAGTTCGGGTGACCTTCTTGCGAAAGGGGAGTTTACAGCCACGACGGGGAATCTCAACCCTTTGGTGGATTACGGGTACCCCATATGCGCGTGCTGCTGGCAGTTATATCAAAGGAACCCTCGTCTGCCGCTGCATCTCATTAGAACAGGGAAGACAGAAGAGAGGGCTCAAGCGTATTTTCATATTCCTTCCCGTGCCTCTGAGCAGCAAGCTTTTCTCAAAAGTGTAATAAGCAATGGTGTTGTGGAGAGAGGACGATAGGGTTCATCACTTTGACAGAATGTTTGGCTTACTATTTATAATAATAAAAATACGCGGCGGAGGAAATCGATGGAGTTCCGTCGTATCTCCCGCCTGCCTCGCCTCATCCTCATAATCCTATGATGAAGATGACGATAGTAAAAATGGGGGAAGGAAAGTTTGGGGGAGAGTGAGATATGATGGCAGGCGGGAAAAGGTCCAGACTCCTACTCAAGGATAAATAATTCAATAATTCTTCTTCCCAAGTAAACCCGCTCCGGGAACAACACCAACAGCCGTCCCTGGTTCCCACCAGCCAGGGTCTGTCGACATGACGGATCTCCGCTCGTTTCTCCGATGGACTTCCCCTCCTCACAGTTTCCTCACGCCTCCGCCTTTGGTGCTGAGGTGACGGCGGGGCATTTGCTAAACTTGGAAGGATGTCACTTCCAGCTTGAACAAAACCCGTCGCCTCCTGAGGCACATACAAAATACGACGAATCCACCGGCCCCCACCGCTTTGTTCCACTCGGATATGAACATCTTGTGATGGACTGGTTTTTGCTGGAACAGTGGCACAGTTGTTGTCAGTCTTGAGCCTATATGCTTTTCCAGGCCTTCCTGCATAGTGGGTATGTACGTATTCCACTGGATAAATTTATGATCGGGCCGCTACATGGCGGAATGAGTCAAAGAGTCGGCGAAAGAGAGAGACTATGCGCTTCTGCCAATTATCGGCCTCCCATCCAATACACACACGGAACCTTGGAGTTAGTTGCGTGTGGGTCAAATTATGAGGGTCGATATACTGCGTGGTTGTGGGTGGGAATGTGCGGGATTACTTTCGTTCTGGCGGCCCATGTGATAAATGGCAGCTCTCTCTCGCTAAGACGAGTCACCGGAGATTATGTAAGCCGCTTATTGCTCAACCAGCGAACCAGTAATATGCAATAAGTGCCGCGGCTGTTTAGGATGTGAGTGTGCATAGTTGTGTGAGTATGGATGTGTTTGTGTGTGTTCGTGTTTGTGTGAGTGTGCGTATGTTGGTGTGTGTGTGTGTGCAAGTTTGTGGGAGTGTGCGTGTGTTTATTTGGGAGTGCGCATGTTTGTGTGAGTGTGTGTATGTCTTTGTGTACCTTCATTGAGGCGATTGGGCGAAGCCGCTACCATGGCAATGAGGCCGAGGACGAGTGTGGTAGTAAATCCGAGGACTTATATTGGCCCACTAGGTTTTGCCTGTGGCAGGATTGGAGCAATAAAGCTCCAGACAACAGTGCTGTACCCTTCTGCAACCCAGTTAAATTCGCAAAGGGGAGCGGGACCAGATTTGTGCCGGCAAAAGGCTGGAACATAAATGTTCGCCACAGGATTTACGAGAGCGAGGAGGACACGGCGTACAGAGGAGAGGCGGATAATAATTCAGAGTGCCTCTGAATGGATCATGGTGGGAAACCTTTTGGGTAATTTCTGTAACGAGCGCATGCTTTCAAGTGGTTTTGCCTGGCAGCTTGTTAGCTCTATATGCATATATAGGATATGCATATATTTTTGTACATTTTATTTGTATATTTACATGCATAAATATCCGTATATATGCATGCTTAGCGCAGCATAATGAATGCCGCAGTCACCACGGGACTGCTCGTAACTACTTTATGATGAGGAGGGACAGCGTGAAGGCTTTTGCGGGAAAGTCCCTCCATACATATGTTAGACCCTGGTAGGAATAGAAGACATTACGTTATTAGGTCGCATGTTCCGCCGGCTGGCCTTCCAGGTTCATCGCCGGGGTCTTGTACCATTGGAAATGTACCAAGGGAACAGGGTAAATTCCTCCATAAATCTGCATATAAACTCGAATGCAATTTGAGCAGAGCTCTCGGGTACTTGTTAGAACAAGGCACGCGGCACCTGTGCACACACATACTCCACTGTGGACCAGGAGCTCAACAATAACCCGCCAGTGGTGTGTGTGGTGACGGGAAGAGGCCTGTAAAATTTGACTAGATTTATACGGCCATGCGCACGGGACTATACTACCTTTCTTCGAGTGACACTTAATTCATTAATGGACAGATGGGCGAGAAATGGCGGAGGAGGGGGTTTATGCGTATATGCGGTTACGGGTGCTCACCGCCACGCCGTCATAATTGCATGCCGGCGAACTCCGGAGAAGCTCTCACAGCGGGTGAATGATGGCCCTCTAGTACTCATGTTAATGTGATGTTGACGGGTCGGGCAGTGAGAGGAAGCTATAAAACAATTTGGTTTAGAACAAACCAGAGGTAGTCGATTCTCTCCATGGATGGGGAACTCCGTGGGCTCCTACCGACTTCGTTATTATGAGGGCAGAGAAGGAGAACCTGGGTCTCCTCGCGAGGCATAAATATACATGCACACTTAATTGTCTCTCATCTTCTTCCTTCCTTCTCCCCAGGATGTCCCCGCTAGGGACACCCCAGAAAGGTTACTCACTTCCTTGCAGAAGGTTATCAGATGAGGCGAAATGAAAATGTGTGTGTTTAATATCAAAGCAGCATTCCATCCCGCCCCTTTCATATCCTTAGTATATCCAGAGCTTGGAAATTCCCTTTCAGTCGCCCCCATATTTATGTTAATGGCAGCCGGATTTAATCCTCACCCATGGAATCATTTTCACCATTTGTATTATTACCCTCTCTGGATTTATATCCTCTTGCCCCGCCCCTGCGCTTTGGCCGGCTACCCACGTTCTATTTTCCGTAGCCATTCTTCCAAGGTGTCTATTTTACGTGTTGTACGGAATCGAGGGGAATAATGTTCCACTGGGGTTTTCCTCCTTTGTACATGTGCCCTTATGATATAGTATTGCTTTCAAGGACTTGTGCAAGTTTGGACTACATCCGGAATGGGAGAGGCTAACTAAAAGATGAGAACCAAAGTTCGTGCGCTCAGCTCTTCTCCAGGACATGATGGGATTATTCAGCGTTTCGAGCCATAGGAGGAATAAGAGTTGAGAGGGGAATAGGGTCAGGTCAGGAGCGGAAATTACCGGAAGCATGTAGGCCACGGGTGAACATGGAAGGGGCAGAGCGGGGATCCGAACTAGTAGACGATCCCATACATAAACACACTGTACACAAGAGAGAGAGAGAGAGAGAGCGAGTGAGAGTAGATATAGTGAAGGGGTGAAGGAAGACAAGGGATTTTATATGCAGCCCGCTTAATGGGATGCAATGAGGTTGAATCAAATAAGCCGAGGCAATCCATTCATTGCTCTGGCATTTATGCAGATTAAATTATAGCTTCCCTACATGTGAGGATGTTGATGAGGATTTTAGGCTTGTCGGCTTATACTTCACTCCTCCCGCTTGCTCATCCTCTAGATTACTCGGGATTGTCTATTTATCTCCCACTCTCTCACTACACATCCCTCTTTCTCTCTCTCTCTCTCTCTCTCTCTTGCTCCACGCAAACATACAGCCGCGGTCTGTTTCCTCGATAATGTGATGAGCTTTGGTTTCGTTGCCAACTCTGTTATGAGATAAAGTCCCACGGTTGGAATTGTCTATTACACGCTGTCGCTCTCACTCCCATCCCGGTTCAGGCATGCAATGATGTTTGTGTGTGTGTGCGGATGCGTGCGTGTGCCAGTGTATGTGCATGCACGTGGGGACGTCCCAGACCGCATGTGAAGACACACAAAAGGTCGTTTTGTTTTCACAAAGTCTGACTAATATCGAAATTAGATGTGCGATCCACATTTTTATTTAGCAGCTCGTTAAGTCTTTCATGGAAGGGCGCACATGTGTGAAATCCCCGATGCTCCGGAATCCACCAGTCATGACCGCTACTATATGGCCCGAGTCATAAAACATGGCAGAGAAAGAACTTCGGAGCATGTAATGGAATGGGCCACTGGAGTATGTGTGCACGTGTGTTATTGGGAGTGTGCCGAAGGGTGGGCCTCTGGTTTCCCATTTGTACTCCGCCGTATCAATGGTGGTTCTTGTGTGAAAAACCGGGGGGTGGTTCGTGTGCACAAACTTTTGAACTCCAAATCAAAATACGTTGAAAATCTTTCCACGTGTACATGCACTGCTTCTGCTCCTGCATGATAAACTCCTAATTTCTTCGAAACTTCTCCTACTGGCTTATTTTTACAAACGATATAGGTTGCATTCAATAGTCTGGTGAAAATTATAGAGTTGAAAAATTTCAACTTGGCGGTAGATTTGTGCGGACGTATGGTTAGTGACCGCGTATGAATTTTCAAGGATATTTTGGATCCGATTGGGGAAACCTTGATCAGTACATTCATTCCATGGCCATATCATGCATGGGTATGATGCGGCTGTTTTGCAACGTGCGGATGTGCTGGAGGCAAAATGTTTGAGTGTGTTCATGTCTGTGTGTGTGTGTGTGTGTGTGTGTGAGTGCTAGTGTGCGTGAATGTGATACATGGGTGTATGTATCTTCATATGCATTTAAGGCTTCGGAAAGGCATTGAGACGGGGAATCTGCTCCGTACTTTCCTTCCGCGTTCCCCACCAACTGTCTTCACAGAATTGTGTGTGGGGAAACGAGAAGGGAAAATAATAAAGTGGTTTGGGTTTTGTTCCGCACACGGAACAAAAGACGAATTTTCAACGTTTTCATTATTTCCATCGCCCTGTTTATGTTTGTAAGGGTACAGCCTTGGTATCTGTCTGCATGCATGGGTGTATGCGCCAACGGTTGCGGAACGTACAGTATACTACATGCCTTTCCCTTACACATCGCTCCCTTTGTTCAAAGTGTGTACACACACACACACACACACATTTGTGAGTGAACGGCCCTACGGAAATGTCGTCGGAGTCGGAGGCTTGATGTCTATATAGCCGACCCCGTAGCGATGGGAGTAGTGGGAGCTGTGGATGCAGGCGTAAGCGGAGCTTATGATGTATGCAGCGACCTGGCAGACAATTGGGCGGAGCAGGCAGCCATGCAAACATTATATCATGTCCTACAGGATCACTAGGCATACATCACTCCACACAGTGCAGTGTGTGTGTGTGTGTGTGTTTGTGTATATGTACACAGGGCAAGGATAGAGACGGGAGAAATCCTGTCTCTTCCTTTTCTTCTCCGTTTCATGGAGGAGGCATGGGAAGGGGCTTTTATTAGGAAGCTTGTACATTCCGCTTGAATCTTGATATAAATCAGTAGAACGTGTGTAAAGGTTGACTTTCACTCTGTACTACATCATCGTGCTGGGACCCTCACCATGTTATCCGACACACTACCTCCGTTCCTATTGCTAGCACTTGGGGTGCCCCCATGAACTGGGAAAGACCATTGCATACTGTGTCTAAATCTCACTTGCTACTATACTACCTCTCTCTCTCTCCCTATCATTTTATTCCGTATGTAGCAGCAGCCTTCGAGTCTCCCGACTTGCCCTTGTCTTGTAAATGTGTAGTGAAATGTGATAGTTGGTGGATTGGCTGGGATCCACATAACCTCTATTATGATATGATTTTTTACGACATTAAATTTGACATTTAGTACAGAAGTGGCCCAGAGGCACGTAGATGTGCGTACGCCTCTGCAGGACTATACATGGTACATGGACTCTCGCACGCTGTCCCAATGAACATTGCTGAAATGTCACGTTATGTCGTCATCCCCGTCTTTCCATTTTCTTCCTCACACAAATCTATTGGGATGTAAACTAAAGGGTAGCTCCTAGTGGCTCATAACAGAATACGGACCGGATGCCCTCTTATAGTTTCCCTTCACCTTCATCTTAATGCCCCTCAGCAAGCGTCCCACTCAACGTGGCTGAACTAATTGAAAAATTGGCGGGGGGTCCCTGAAGGTTAGGAACTGCGTGGCCTAATAGCCGCGAAATCTGGAGCCTATTCCACAGCTATGTGAGCTCGTGACGGATGACACGATGTGGAAAAGAGTTGTGCAGCCAAAGAGGGTAGCCCCATAATCCGCCCCATTAAAATTGACGGGCAGAAGAGGAAGCGAGCCGGTGCGGTGGATACCGAAAGTTGTGATTTACACACTCACACACACACATACACATAGGCCCTCAAACTTTTTTCCTGGTCACGCAACAAACTCTTGGCCACACTCTTACGGCACCGCCGTCAGAATGACCAGCTGTTGTTGGTTTGCTGTTGTGGTCAAGCAATAAAATACACACATGAGGAGCAATATAGGAAGACGGGATGAGGAACAACAATGGCAGTAGAGCTCCGTATAGAGTCATAACTCTTCGGAAAGCACCAACAGTGGCTTGGAGTATGGGCTACCTCAGAGCCAAAGTTTACGGCGCCAAAGACGGAATGCCAAACTTATATGTGGGCCCGGATAATTAATTGAGGATGGGAGTCCAGTTGAGCGGAATAATGTGTGCGGAAGTCTATTAATTTTTGAGGATACAATATCCATAAGCATATAAATGGAGGATTTTCTGGGGGGAAAGGAGAGCGAGGAATGTTGAGACGAAGCGGATTGATGGAGGCTTAAGACGGTCTAGTATTCCTTCAGCATCCGCATGCACGCAAGCACACACACACACATATACACAAGTCTACATCCCTACGCAGAACCGGACGGATTTTTAAGCCTATGTTCCATTTGTAAGTGCTGGGTGCGTACATTTGTACGGTCGTTTGTCTACCGCCTCCACCATACCAGAGACTCTCAGTTGGCGCGCGTGTGAGTCGAGAAGAGCAGCAGGGACCTAAGTTGATTGCGCCTGGGAAACTTTTATTGCCAACCATACAATATATGAGTTTAGGTCTGTTTTCAGTATTTCTCCCCGTAATTTGGTCATAATAAGGTATGTGTGCGCGTGCCTATGTGTGTAGGTGCGTTTATATGTGTGCAAGTACCAACGGAGGAGCATCAAGCTCTGATGTGCACTAACATGAGCTGTTACTGGAACGTGTGGACTCATATATTGCACTGCACTCTGGATTTCTCTCTGTACTCCCGAGTTACATGTACACGATGGACCACTGTTAGTTGTAGCCGGCTGAGTGTGAATGCGTGTGTCTGTGTGTGTGTGTTTGCGTGCATTTCAGTGTGTTGATCTTGAGTTTTATACCATGAGAAAGCATATCCCTGTATGTCCATGGGTGCACTTGTAGTTCTTTCTCATTACGTATATTGAATGCGTATAAGTTTTCCACACCACATGACCTGACTAGCAATCATAAAATCATACCAGGGAAGACACAGAGGACGTGGTGGGGAAGGAGCAACAGAGTAGCCGGAACTGTGTGCACTGCAAAGTTCTCTGCCCCCTCCCAATCCAGGGTTTTTAGAGAGGGAGATAGATAGATAGAGAGAGAGAGAGAGAGAGAGAGTTGGAGTCCAAACTTTTTATTTCCCTTTTAGCCAGTCCTCATACAACCACCTCTCACAGAGTTGAGAGGCAGCGAATGAAATTTTTTCCATAGGTCCAACTCACAGCCGCTGCTGTAGATTATAGCGCACGACTGGCATGCCCCCTTTCGAGCTTTTACCCTGTGAGCTCCCGTCTCTTTCCCGGCAAATCTACTAGGTAAATTTGTTCATGCATATGTCCTACAGTAACCATTATCTCCCATCTTATCATCAACAAGTTCTCTCCTTGCTTCAAACCGGTCAGTCAGCATGAAAACACTTCCCCCATTCACTCCTCTCTCAGTCTTAATTCTGACGTTGGCCGTTATTATTCTGTGATTGATCCCTCTGCGTGCGGGGTGGATACGTGACTAATGATAGATGTTTCGGAGGTTGCAGACCGAAGATCACATTAGTAAATTTGGAGTGAACAGATCCACTGTCACGTTGGCTTTGGAAGGAGAGATGTTGGATAGGAAGAGATAGATGATGATCAGATGTTAAAATCAAATGGGAGGGATCCGGCTCACACAATTTTAAGTGTAAACATTTTTCCCGTTAAAAGTCTCAAGCTCATAATTATGGAGGGAGGGATGTAAAAGTGTGTGCATGCGTTTGTTTGTGCGTGTATGCACTATTAAGATGCCCATGGATGAGCCTCTGCGTTTGTAAAAAGATGGGTGAGGACGGGAGAGGAAATGGATGTTGAAGAGTGTGTGTGTGTGTGTGTGTGTGTGTGTGTGTGTGGATGTTGATGTAGGAACGGGAGGGAAAGGATTGAAAACGGCGTGTGTTTCTGAGAGATTGGGCACAGATGGTGTATTCCAAATGAGCTAGATATTCGCATTTCAGCGGTTGAGGAGACGGGCTAGTTGGTAAGTTGAAAGATTTTGGGGGGATACTATTCTGGCGGATAAACTCTGTCGGGTCTTTATACGGGGCCATACTGACAAGGAGGATGACGACGAGGGTGACGAGCATGTGAGGAACAAGATGTGAACATTTTCACGCTCGCTGCATAAAGAGGCTATAGCATACCGGGTTTTATTCCCCCGTCCGTCGGATCCCAATTCCATGCATGATTATTACTACTCTCCTTGACATAGTCGGGTGTGTCTACATGGATCTCGGCGCACACACGCCGAGAAGAGTATATGTGTGTGCTCGTGTGATAGCTCAAGCTTAGGCGCGCCTCAGAGGCATACCTATAGATCTAGATATATTCATACTTTGTTTGATTCAGTCTTGATGTAACGACGACCGACGAGTAGTATAAGGGAGAGCCTCTTCCATCCGGAGAAGAGTTAGACGAGAGGAGTAAATCCTGAGGCTTAACCTTTAAAGCTTCATGTGAAGTCAGACTGTGTGATTTTGCACGTATGGAAAAGCCCTTAACCCTGGCTCCCTCCACACTCTCTCGCTCTCATCCGCCTCATGGAGATCAGGAGTCAGGACTTTTAGCCTGTCTATATGCGTGAGAATACGACTATGTCTCACAGGCTGTTGTCTCTCCGAGTGTGCATGTGCTCACTGAGATAAATCTTAATATTGTTTTTGAGCACACTAGTCTATGTTTGCTTTGTTCACAGTTTGGATTTGAATCTTAGGAAATAATATTTTATCTTCTGTGTGTGTGTGTGTGTGTGTGTGTGTTCTTGTATGTATTCTTCTATGTGTGCGTGCCTCGGTGCTTCCGAGTATGCGGATATGATATTGGTGGTCGTATGATTTCAATTCCGATCATTCCCCTCACTCTACCCCCTCCGAGGTCGTTACTTTTGTCCGCCAACAACCCGGAACTGATGGTATACCGCGTGGGTGTGCCAATGTGGGTATTTGTTTGTCTATATACATGATCTCCGTGAATGCGTCTGCGAGTGTGTATATCTTTGTCTGGGTGGGGGGCGGGAAGCTATGGGAAATTCGGTAAAAATGTTGTGATTCGACAGGGAGAAATGTTGTCCACTGGAATGTATCTGTTTGATGTGATCTGACTCAGTCAGACGCTGCCTCATGTGATTCTATATCGCAGGCTGGGAGAGTTGTGGGAGGAGGAGGAGGAGGATGACGAGGAGATGGAGGAGTGCATAAGCCCTTCACAGGACTTTACTGCTCTTCTGGCGGGGGAAGCCGTGGGAGCAGCCGGAATTTCTCCCACCATCTACTTAGGACGGAAAATAAGATAAAGAGTCCCATCCTTTCCACATTTCCTACGGCTCCCGTCCCCGTCCCCGTCGTCATCTCTCACAGCTACTTATCCTTCTTACCCGGACTTACGTCATTCCGTTACATTACCTTATACATGCTCTTACTTTGAACACCTATTTTGCATTGGTAATTTCCCCTTCCCTCCCCACAGAAGCTCACTTTATCAATAATGCGAAGGTTCTGAAAATAGTGTATTGTGTCTGCTCTGCAGCCCAACCTTCCAATTTTTCCTCCCGGTACCATTTTTCCTCCACTCCGGCGGCACTCACATACGCCCAATAAACACGCAAGCAAACAAATACAGGGAGTCCTATCAAAACTGTATGTCTTGTTTCTTCCACTACGTCCATGCAGCTGTGGCTTTAGTGTCATACTTTTCCTTACGAGCTGCATCACATCAGCGTGTAGCAATTGCAATTCCATGTAAAATATACGCATCTCAGCCAGATTAATTTCGGAGGGTCCGTGCAATTTGAATTTACCGTATGACATAATTCCCGGGAGCCATTTTGAAATTGAAAACTCTTGGAGGGACTTGTGGAAGAACCCTTGATTTCTGGCAATGGTCATATCAAAGTTACGAGGAAGAATTCGTTTGATAAAAATAGGTCATTTTAATACAATGCATGCTAAATATTCAGAAAATGCTGTGTAGAAAATTGCGGAAACACGAGGAAGGTTTTTTAAAGTGTGGAAAAAATGGCTCCACTCATATTTCTTTTCAATGGTCTCGTTTTTAATGGCAAAGAGTATGTGCGGGGCCACATTGTGTAACAAAGATTTGTTGTAACCAGTTCCGGGTGGCATTCCGTTCACACGGTGGCCCATCTCCAGCTTCTAACACGCAAAGACGGATTACATGAAGTTTTTGGCAAATTCACACGGAGAAAGAATCCGAGGGAACAGGTTTCCCAGTTGAAGATTATAGGCATGCGGCAACATAGTACCAGGAATTCCAAAGGGATATCTGACTCAAGTCGCCTCCTACAGCATCGCCGTCAGTGATGAAGGGGAGAGGGGGAGGGAAAAAAATGGAATTTCACATGTGTGTTTTTCAATGCGAAGATAAATTGACTTCTCGACAGTAGTGCGGTGCGGGTGGTGGGACAAAAAATAATTTAATGTCAGGTTTATTTCCTTTATTTTCCTCTCCTTTACCTCTGCTTATATTCTTTATACTAATATGTGAGCCCTTAGTATTTACATTGGCTCCCATCGACTTTCCATTCGGAATTTTAGATTCTGTTGACATGAATTTTTCTCTCGTCTCTCCCGAATCGAGCCTGAAATGCCATTACTTTTTCTCCCGCTCCCTCCACTCTAGTAATTGACTGTAATCTCATCTTGGAACGATGAACATCGAAGTGAGTAAACGTTTGGGATGATTTTACATCCGTTTGTGTTCCACACCGTGTGTAAGTAGTAGTCACGATGTGACTCTGAGGTTGAGGGAACAAGGGCCGGATGATATTAGACATGAACACGGGCGGTGGCGTTGACTAAACGTGTATATGTATGTGCGAGTGTGTACAGTGGCCAGGAATCACATTCTGTCTCCAGATTCTCCCTTCCACTCAAACTGAATAATTTAATGGGACTGAGTAAATATTTATACTAGTGCGGATTGATTGAATCATAATAAAGGAGCAGATTGGTTCATTGCGTCTCCCTGGAGTATGAGCGTAAGTGTATCACTCTTTGTGTAGCATTATTACCCGGTTTGCTAGATCCGCTCACTCGGTAATTATATACCTCGAAGCTGCCCATGTCCACATCTCTGGTTCATGGTGTAGATTCCAATTGATACTTTAGTCGCCTCAAAACTCTAATTATTTCGCATTAAAGTGTCCCCCGTGCACATAGAGTCCTCCGAATCCGAGTCGTTCAATTCCCAACAACGAATATTGCGGGACTGTGACGAAATGTGGGAGGGAATGCTACGCAACCGGCTTGTATCCATCAGCATATCTACTACGCACATAGAGGCGGCCCCTGTGTACATAAACTGGGAGTTTCCAAGAGCCCCGCTGCAGTTGCTGCTATTTGCTCTGGAGCCCGTCCTTGTTATTTCTCATGTAAATTAACTCGAGCCTTCTCACCGTTTGCTTTTAAGCGTGTCGACGACAGCGACGGGAAGGAACGAACAACAAACATGTTCCACACGGTTTGCTGGTCACACACCACCCGACGCCCGTCAGTCTTGGATCAACAAGGCGCTATTTTTCTAACCAGCCACCGGCACCGCACGGCTCTTTGCCCTATAGCCATAATTGAGGAATTAAAGAGCCGCGGGAGAGGCGTTTGATGGGATCCGAGGAATGCGTGTTTTTCGGCAGCATTCCTCAGGCCCTCATCCTTTAGTTCCCATCCCCTGAGGGTTTCAGGGTCAAAATATAAACGCTCGTCATCATCATTCTCTCTCATTGAGACTCAATCTTTTGTCCAGACAATTCAGTTTGCATTGAAGGTGTTGAGCATGCCTGGAGATAAATTCCGAGGCCCTTCTCAATGGCTCATCATTATTGTCTTAGTTCGGGCCCTGTTCATGTTGACTATATGGCTCTGACATGTGTTATTACCCACACGAGTCTCCCCCTTGTCATTGACGGATAGAGCCTGAACAAGCCGGTGGGACGTTCTTAGCCTTGCTGCACAATACAAATTCCAATAATGGTCACAGAATCACCACAAAAAAAATTTGATGATCCTAAAAAATTGATTGGATTTCCAGAGGGATTTCAAAACATTATTTTTCCACGTATCGCCTTTAATGAGTACGGAGGATTCTTGGTTGTCCCTTTTCCTCCAAATGGAGGGAGATGGGGTAACTGCCCGGCCGCCGCTCTTCAGGCTCTACACCAATGACCGGGCAGATTTCTCTAACAGGCCATATACATGACACCATGTTCATTCTTCAAACTCTTGTGTTGACTCTCCGGCTGAAAAAACAGCAGTGACCAAACATGGGCAGGAGTACATTTGTGTGAGAGTGAGTGTAGACTCTGCTATTATTTGTACGCAAAAAATGCTCCTTTCAGCTGTTGCAGTACGAGCCTGTCGTTCTCTGTAGGTCTTGCACCACCATGGACAGATATGGGAAGGGACGGAGCTCACGGAGGGATACGACAATGTTACTCTGCAGGTATAATAATTGTAAACATGTGCAATCGAAGGATTATTAGGATCACATTAGAGGTATCAGGCAATCAATCAAAGTCGCTCAGCATATTAGTTTATTACCTGTCATCCGCTCCAACCGGAGCTCACGTGAGACTCCATCTTTCATTATTATGGACTTCACACAGCCAAGTCTGTTTGGGGTTCGGAGTAATATGTGAGGCGAGAGGGTCATATCCTCCATTTAATGAGGAATGAGCCGAAGCATAAGGTATGAACCGGAATGGTCCAATAAAAATCACTGCTACAACTACTACTCCTCTCCTTATCAAGAAGGCTTAGCCCTCAAAGCTCACGGATTTCCACGATAGAATTTTAACCAAGTGGAAGGGAGTAGTGAGGTAACGGCTGCTGTTGGTGGAGGAATGAGCCCAGAAGATGGGTAGGAGGAGAAAATACGGGGAAATTTCAAATGATTTTATGCATATATAATGAAGGGATGTGCACACAGGTAGGGAGGCTACGCGGCCATTAAAATCCTGTGCCCCCCTCACAGTTCCTCTTCCCCCACTCCGTCTAGGAAATAAATAGGCAAGCTGGGAAAAGCAAAGAGCATGGAAGGAGTCATATTAAACTCGTTAGGGGTAATTATTCGGGCCTAATGGCTACTCCGTGCATGCCCTAAAGTGTGCATGATATCCATGCACCCCTTGTACCAACACCATTCACCACCACCACCGCTGCTGGAAAGGATTTGTAGTCAGAGTAGCAATCTGTACAGCCTGCTGCTCGTACGAGCCAGTGGGTAGCCCATGATGCATTTGCTTGTGGTGGTAACAAAAGGCTGTGTGGAGTGATCATAAAACGTTGATGATGATTCCATTGGAGAATTGTGATTGCACACTTCTACACTACGGCTCCCGCTCCTTCGTAATATGATTCGTGTGATGAGCTGGCTGCTGGTTACTTTAAATGCAGGGTGCGTGATGTGACAATCTTCCCTTATTGTTCTGCACGAATGGGGCGGGCTGAGCCGATGTGTATACAGACATGGGGAGATGGGAGCGTGATCATAGTAATATTCCTAATATCCTTTATATGCATCCACATGCTTCTGGGTGCAGCCTCGGTCGCGGAAGAGCAAGCGTGTGAATCCTGGCTACACTCATGTTCCAAGAAACCTTGTGTGTGCGTGCGTTTGTGTGTAGGAAATCTCGACGTGAAGGACCACTTGTCCCCTCAAGTCTCCACACAACTTACCGATTCCCGTTCGGGGTCATGACAGACGAAGGTACATGATGTCACAAGCTGGTGTATTTCAAAAGGGGGATCGAGTTTGTGCTGCTCGAACCGAAGCTGTTGCTGTCGGTGTTGCTGTTGTTGTTGTTGTTGTTTTTCCGTTTCCCACTCCGTGGCAGTTGTCTGTGAGCAGACCATACGGTGGACGGGGAAAGATGTTTCTTCGCATGACAATCATATGCTGGCAGCTGGGAGAGTGCGAATGGTGCCATACTTTACCAGATTACTTTCGCATCTCATCCCTTATCTCGTATTCATGTAAACCTCGTGAGAGGCTGATGGGGCGACTGTTGTGAGTGAGACGAGAACTGGGCGTGTGTGGCCTCCTCCTCCTCCTCCTCCTCCAACACATGGAAATGCATTTGAAATTCTTGGATGCAATGAGAAAATTGAACTTTTTTTCACCCTCTTCATCTTCTTCCTCCTCTTCTTCTCCTTCATCTCTCTCTCCGTGCTCCACTGGGCAATCAACGTGAAGCTCTCTTAAGAACTTGGAATAACTTCCAATTTGGAAAGTTTTGTTTACGCATGGAGGGAATGTTCTGACGACGATGGTTTCCAGAGCATACTTAATAGGCAGCTTGAAGAGTATACATATGCCCAACATAATATGGACAGCGTGGGTGTGTGCTTGTCTTGAGACATGTTTCCATAAAGTTCAAGCTCATGTGTGTATGGTGGTGTGGAGCTTTGTGTGTGAGTGTGTGTGTGTGTGTGTGCCTTTGGGTGCGTGAGGATGTGTGCGAAAATGTGTTGAGCAGCTGAGAGGAAGAGCGGATGGGTGGTGCAAAATGGAAAATGATTCGGTATAAATGGAAACTGAGCGGCGTTGTAGTATATATCTACAGTACATTGGTGACTGGAGGCGAGTAACGTGATGATTATATGTGGGAGGAAAATAATAGAACGTTTTGTAACTGATATGAACAAAGATTGCTTGTATTTGTGTGTATGTGTGTGCGTGTGTTCGTGCGTGCGTGCGTGCGTGCGTGCGTGTGTTTGTGGGTGGTTGGCTGTAGGAAAGAAGAATCCTCATCTCAATAATGCAACTCTTGTATCATTTTCCACAGGCTCCGACGGGTGCACATGCATGTATAGGCGCAGAAGAAGGAGTTCCGCAGAGTCACGTTGCGAGATATATTTACAGGGATTCGTACCACAGCTTGAGTTTCTCATCCTCGTCGTCGCCGTCCCTCTTCACCACCGTCTTTTCGCTGTATTAGTGAGTAAATTTGTGGAGCGTGCGGTCGGGAATTGAAACCATCTGATCTGAAGTCAGGGAGTGGATACTTGTAGCAGATGTTTTCTGGGATGGAAAACTAGTGAGAAAGAGGAAGAAGAAGAGAGGGAGGATGATGATGACCATGATGATGATGATGATGATTATGATGTGAATGGGAGACAATTCAGCTTTGTAGAGAGGAAACTTTGTTGGTAATTACATTTCCATCCTCCCAACTTACGTCCACGGCTCGTCGTCGTCGTCCCGGAGTCACTGAGGTGTTGTTACTTTTAGCTCCGAATTCAAGTCCCCTCATAAAAAGCCATGGTGCACATGCTGTGGTGGTGAATAAACGAGGCGTGATTTGATGATGGTCTTCGAATAGATATGCGCAGTAGGGATAAACACATATAAGTCTGTGGTGCATCCAGTTTGTGGCCAACTAGGAAACCATACGAGGTTACTTTGAAAACAACGTTTTCATAGACTGGGAGCCAATGTTTGAAGTCTGCTTTTTGGAGAAGGCTGCTGCTCCTGCTGTTGTTGTTCTTCATCTTCTTCTTCTTGTTCGGCCCAGCTCATCAGTGAAGGCTAATTTGCATAAAACTGAAATCCCAAATGTTCATTTGGAATACCAGAGGCTCGACGGGAATATCTTCCTCACTTGATTGCTTGGATGCCAGTGTTGTGTTCAATGGTATCCGAATACCCCTAAAGTTTTCTTACTCTTTCTCACCCAGCCCGCTTTTGCCCATCTATGGCTCCCATATTTACGACCTCCTGCCTCTCCCCGCCGCTGAATAAGTTCCCATTAAAAAATGAGCTTTTGCTCAACATTTTTCATCTCTGTCTCCAATTCATTTATTTTTTTCCGTGTGCACACACACACACACACACACACTCATCCAGCCTCACTTGTATGGGGCAGCCCACTTGACGCACCTTGGAGGGTTTACGTGTGCATGTGCGTAAAATAGGAATTTGGAAGGACCGTCCGGGTCTTTCCATACTGCTAACATGGGAGTTCTTACCATGTAAGCCTCTTGGCCTTATAGGAAACTATCTTGAGTAAGTATTTAGGCATCTTATGTGCACACACTGGTATATCTCCGAATGTTATAGACGCAGGCGTGTGTCTCATCCTCTGTACAGGATCTATTCAGAATACAAAGTTGAAGTGACGAGATAGTACCAAGGTGACGTGAGCGTCTGTCCACGGTTTTAAATTGATCTGTCTCTATCTCCGTAGTCTTAAGTGTAAGAGAGTGGGATGGGGGGGAGGAGAGAAAAAGGTGATTCCATCGCATGCATGCGAGTAGTAGTATCTCCATTCCGATCTGTTGGGAAAAGAGCAACTGCTGAGACTTTATGAGATGACAGAAAGATCTTCCTTGTTCTCCCCTCCGATCATCTTGCCACAGGTCCATCCTTACCTTTTGTGTATGTTCTACATCTGGGATAAAAATGGCTTGACTAACACGAGGTCATATGTGTACTTTTTATGTGCGCATGTGTACTAAGAAATACTCTTGCCCTCTATCTCCCTTTCCCGGCATCCTGTCCTGACTTTTACAGGGCTAGATAGAGGTGGAATAGTGGTGAGGCACTCTAGTTCCAGCCTTGCGATTGTTATTCCCGCCGTAAAGGAGGTGGATGAGACCGGGGATATCCGGTGAAAGAATATCCAACGTCTTAGTGGACAGCAGCTGATAAATCAGGAGGAGAATTCGGGTGGTAAGAGGTGGTAGTAACCATGACTCATTTCCCGTCTCCCACTCCTTGTGTCCGTCTCGGCTTCCGTATTCGGAGAGTATAGCTATGGATGCTGGAATTCGTGTGTATGATATATGTATGTATGTCTGTGGAGAATTCTGTATTTATTATCATTTATCTTTTCCAGACTTGAAGAAATACTTTGAGCAATCCCCGTACTCTAAAAATGTGGAGATAGACTCGCAGACGGAGCTCCGCTGTATTCCCCCCGACGGGGTTCCACACACGGTGATTTCCTGGCTGCGAGATAACCGGATCATCGACCCGAAGCGGGATCCCAACTACATCCTGACCGCAGATGGCCATCTCCTCATCGCTCAGACCAGACTTTCTGACATGGGCAATTACAGTTGCGTTGCGGAAAATATCGCGAGCCGCCGCGTCAGTGAGCCCGCCCTCCTCACTGTCTATGGTAAGTCTAATGTTTATAAAAGGGAGATCTCACTGCGTTTCCACATATACATAAAGGCCTTCCTCAGCTCCATTATATGCAGATACTCTCTCAGTCGGAAAAACTCTGACACATGGCGGAGCAGATGGAGCGGCCAATAGCCTATCACTTCTCCCGCCGCCATGTAATCTCAACTAATGACGATGATTGTTGATAAGCATGATATGGAGCTGTGAGGATTTGTCCGCTTGCGAATCTCATGTGCGCCCTGGCAGCTTTTGGACAGCTTCACAGGAAAGATACATAATGAAAGGAGATATATAGATGCGCAAACACCCACATACTCATACCCTTCCCCCGTCACTCCTAATTCCAGTCACGTTAGCCAGATTAATGTCCGCTACTTGTTTCCCTTCCCGTCAAGAGCGAACCAGGAGGAGATCCTCCTTCGTCGACGTCGTCCAAACAAAGTTAATAGCTCTAATACATGACTTTTCTACACCACTTCTGCTTTCCTTAGCCAAACACTCATATCTCCATTTAATTAGGTCAGGCTTTCCGTCCAAAGACGTGAGTGGGATCCTGGGAGGTGAAAGTACGTGTGTGACGTACAGGATGAAGCATGAGTGAACGCCTCCCAGCCATCGGCAGACACATACATATATACATGCACACACCTACGCCCGAGCACAGTCAATAATATCAACACCTGCGTAGTCCTCTGCTGTTTCCACTTTCCCAAGCGAAAATTTCCTCAAAGTCGTTTTCACGACATCCTTTCAAGAAAAGTCCAAAGGTTGCACATTTAAAATGTAATAAAGGGGTCTGGAAGAGAGAGAGAGAGAGAGAGAGAAAGGGGTGAGTATAAAAAGTATGCAAAAAGCTCGAGGAAAATGTCACGTAAGCAGTTGTTGTCAAAGGGAATACGGTATTGGGTGCCACGGGGTTCATGTCATGGCGGCGGGGGTAAGATGATGAAAGTCTTGTAAATCTGCTTTGCAATAAGTGAGACGTGGGACGGGAGAAGACGAGTGACACTTGATGGTGGTGACAGTGGGAAGGCAGCGTCTGTCACTCCACTCACGCCAGCCCGACCTCTTCTATCCTCTTTCCAACTCTCTCATAGCCATTCTATTTTAGGCTACGTGTGGAAATCCGAGTGGAAATAAATGCTCCAGCATCCATCTCTCACCAATGATGGTCACACCATCTAATAATATCATGCCCATACTCTGTAGTACTCCATAGAAAAAGTTGCCCGTTCCACTTTCACCGCTTTCACTCCACCCATTCCCCCGCCCGTCCTCATCCTCTCACTCTCTAACATATCCATATACAGGCATACACAAGCCTAAACGTATACACATGCATATACCCTCGTATACTTACACACACGCTCACTTAAGCCCCAAAACGGGACTTTACCCCAACCATCCCAACAACAGCTCCTGTATACACTGGCTCCAAAATCCTCGTTAAATAGTGGAAGACGGGAGCGGCGGGGACAGGGAAGGAGTATCCCTTTGGTTTCCAATGAGACTTTTAATATATTTGTCCCACGCAGATAGGATGAGAGAGTCAAGTAGTTGAATGCATGTTTGTGTGTGTGTGTGTGTGGGTGTGTATGTAACAGTCTCGACTGGGGCTTTTTCTATGAAAAGAGCGGAGATGGCTGTACAGAGGGCTATGGAAAGAGATCCTGGGGGGATTGCTTTTCATGTAAAATGCATCAGATGTGAATAGGAAGGCGATTTTAAGGAGGGCATAAATTACCCGTTTCAACTCACCTCGTCTGCTCACCGAAGGTAACCAACCAGGTAGGGTGTGTGAGTGTGTTTGTGCGTATTTGTGTCTATGGGCGTGTGCGTGCCAGGCACAGATCCCACTTCCGTCTCACTTTACTGTAAGCTCATGCTCTTCCCATTGCCATGGAGTTGACTGGAGGAGATGGAAAGGAAAGTTATTGAAAAATTCTTTCCATGAGTTTCCTCCTCCTCCTCCTCCTCCTCTCCATACTCCTTCCTGTCCAGCAGTTTAAGCTCAAGTGGAGTATAAATGAAGGAAGAGGGTTCATGATACTATCTTCACATGTACTTGTACCAGTTTATGAAGTGGCTGATGAGGACAGCTCTGGATTGAAGTCCTCCTTCTCCCCCTTCTCTTCCTCCTCCAGAGAATATGGCTTGTCCAGTTCTCATCGTTAGTTCCAGTCCTCTTCTCCGCACATATGCACAAGCCCGCGTCCACTCAGTTACAGGCCAGATGATCATGATGATGATGATGATGATGAAGAAGTGGTGAAGGAGCACGTTTTTGGGTCTTCCACGCACATAATGATCGCATTTCTATATATTCCTACGATTATCCTCCCCACAGTCTCGTTTCCAAGGGATCACTACTTGCATGTACGCTCGCACACTAGAGCTACTTTTCGTGGTGGAACTCTTCGTCCTGATGCACGTATGCGTGTATGTCTCTACGTGAGTATTTGAGTGCGTACGTAAGAACTCCGATCACTCTACCTACGACCACCACCTCAACTAAAAGTATATACCCTCCTCCTAAACTCCTTGTGGAATTCGATATGTTTATGAGAAGGACTGGATGTGAGTGAGTGTGGGTTTATGAGACCACAATTTTTTCCTCCCTCACCACCACAAGCACTGGGCGCATGTTTGTAGGAATAGTGTGTGGACACGCTTGTTCTGCCAAAATTATTATTCATTCGAGCGTGGAGCACATGTAGGTAAGTAAATTAACCAGCCGCTGCTCCTGTCTCGGTGATAAATAAGAGTCGGCATGCGTGTGTGTGTGTGTGTGCAGTAGGCGTGTTTGTGTGTGTGTGTGTGTGTGTGTTCGAAGCACGAGACTGGAATTTCTTCTAGCCACATTACACTGGGGAGCTAGTGAAGCAGAGGGTGGAAATTGGAACTTCCCACTCACTCTCACACATAATGTAGAGACTCTCTGGCAGAGGCAGGAGGAAGCAAGCCCCTTCTTTTCGCACATTCTTTGGAAGTCATTAATGAAAAAGTATGGCAAAATATATGAGATGCTAAAGACGGAAGGAAACCAATAGAGCCCCTTTGAAAAAGACCAAAAAAACCATCCTGGTCGTGTAGGTGCAGAAGCGCCTATGTGCATGCATGCTTTTGGGGGGCTGGAGTTGGCGAATACCAATTAAGATAAAATTGAATGAAAATGAAGACTGGATTCTTTTGAGCCCCGTTCCCTGTCTGTACCAGTGTGGGCCATTCCGACTCAACTCAGCTCCTCTTTACCACGAGCCTAATAAACCAGTTTCCCACGTCTCATTACCTCAAATTTTGGCATCTTGCCCTCATTACACCCATCGAGTCGTGGAATATCCACACCCATGGGCTCTGCACAATCTGACCTGATACCATGTAGAAGTAACTATCACAGTGTCCCCGCTGATAAGACACTAACTGAATTTCAGCCGTGATGAGCACGCGACGGTATCACACATCCAAAGAGTTCAGCACACGCACACACAAACTCTCATGCTAAAACTCCTCTTATAGAGCGGAGCAATAAAAATCACATGTCACGATCGCCTTTATCAAGTGCACACTGGGACTCGTTAGAGATGGGTGATTTAGGGTAGTGGCATGCCCGAGGCTATATATCTGTCAGTTTAGGACCCGATGCTTACGCATCCTTACATTCCACCGGAGTTTAGCCTCTTAAAACATTTAGAATACCCCCCGAAATAACAAGAGTGGAGCCAGAGGGCAATCCCAGCTGATTACTTGACATTCTTCCGGGGTGGCCATCCCGTAAGCGACGTACTCAGAGTCATAACAAGCGCATATATCCTAGTTAATGGCTGGATTGGAAATCGGTCCACATGTCTCATTGTCCCGTTTGTTTGGACAATAACAAGGAATTATATGGATAGAATTGAGTGTGAAATGGAAAATATCCGATTAAACTTGTGTTTATTCCCCAAAGAAATCTCAATCTCCGGTTTCGCACAATTCTCTACATTTCCTCTCTTGTGGTTCGCTGGGTAAGATGACGAGACAGCGTGCTCCGTGAGGTATGACTATAAGAGGAGAGTGTATGAGGGATCACTCTGTAGATTAGCATGATGGGAGAACAATGGGCTGTGCAGTTTAGGGCAAACAAAAGGATTGGCTGTGGAATGGCAAAGGATTTGCTGAGTGACTTGAGTGGATGTTTTCGTGTATACTTCTTGCGACGACCATGTCTTCCAACAACGACCGCGACTGCGGGAGGACTGCACAAAGAGGTAGACAGACGGGGAGAGAGAGAGAGAGAGAGAAAGAGCCTGACTGAGTTGGAATGGAACTGTAAAGGGTAATGACGGGAGGTTGGGGATTCAATGGGGAAAAGGAACGGAATCATTAGAATGCAAAGACACCAACATCAATCTCCATTTGGGATTGAAAAGTACGTCGTGAAAGGCTGGGAGAGACGGGCTTAGTGAGTGAGAAATGTGAGCACAACAGTATAGAGAGAGAGAGAGAGAGAGGGACTGGAAAGTTGAGAGGGGGCGGAGTAGGAGGTTGAAAAAGACAAAAAGAGAGGAATTGCAAAAATGCTGACAGTCACTACTCCGGATCGTCTACTATATTTTTCGTCTTCTTTTTCCCGTGTCAACTGACTCAGAGTTCGTACGTAAGGGTCTGGCGTGTGTGTGTGTGTGTGTGTGAGAGGGCAGCAGTGATGCGTGTGGACGGTGATAGTTATACGAGTAACCCTTCCGTACAACCCTCTGGCCCACAACTGAAAGTATGCCCTCGTAAATTGTGAAGGGGGACACATTACTTTGCCACCCGCTGGAATTCACTCGTGTGTGTGGAGCTATTCCACTAGTTCATGTGTGCTTGTATGTATGTATTACACTCCGCTGAGTGTGCCCACCTTCTGCTCAAGTGGATCCGTATTGCTCATTGTTACTTTGAGCCCTCGCTGTCGTTGATGCACCAAAAGGCATCTGCATAGATTGGGGGAGCATCCCTTTCATTCACAGTTCCAATTCTGAATAATGCATCGATCCATTCATCTCCGCATTAATATTCCCTTTGACTCAACGAGATAGTAGTTAAGCTCTCTCTCTCTCTCTCTCTCTCTGTTCCTATTCTCTATACATGTTCACACATTACTGGTAATAGGAGCGGAGGAACACTCTCAAACATTAGAACAAAATTCAAACAATCCACAGTATATATGTGATCCCCTGAAAGTACGTACCCTGACTACAAAACTACGTGAGCTGACCATGAAATCCACTTGCCATTATGTATATGGCGAGGCTCCCTTTGGTAGATGAAGGAGTAACCATGTAGAGGACATCTCAACCAACTTGAACCCTGGCCAAAAAGTCAATGAGTTTTTACTGAATAATGGCCATCATGTCATCTGATCATGATGAGGATGATGATGACGGTGATGAGAAGAAGAGGAGATGGTGGAGTACTTACTCATGAGATTGTGAAAAGCCTGACGGTAACCTGAGCTGCTGGGGCGGCGCACGACATGCGGCCCCAATATTTCCACTAAAATGGATTCTGGTCACGTGTCCGCTTATACTACTTTTCCTCCTTGTTCCCAGCACTCTCTCCTATCCCAGGGTATTATGTGTCGTGGACAAGAGGCTCTTGGAGAAGATTGGAAGGCGGAGCTGCGGCCATCAGAGTGGATGTGATATTGGGAATTTTTATCCGCTTGTAAAACATGGTCGTACCCACCCATATCTTTGGCAGAGGCATTTAATAGTTTTATTCAACACCGGCCGTGACCATGTATGTGTGTATGTGTGTGTGTGTACGAATTGTCTCAGCACAGGCGTGGGTAGTCCTGGTGCTGCATGAGGCACTTTTTAGACGGCGCTAAGCGTTCTTTAATAAACTCTCGCCTGATAAGCTCCAATTTACCAGCCGGCTCATATGCCATCACAGCTTCTCCTCCGAATAAATCAATATGTATTAGGGGAATTAAGTAGAAATCATGGGATGCATACGCACGCAAGTATACATGTGCATATTATTACATCTCTATATACTTTTGTGTACAAATGTACATGCGTGTATGCACGCCTGCATGGAGACGAGACGGAATGAATGATTTACCCAAGAGAGTAATCAGAGCCCGGAATCAAAGTTGAATTGTGGTCGTGGAATCGGCCGTCATTTCTCCATATACACTCATGGGAATCGTAGTGACGGGCTTGACTGAC
Organism: Pseudobourletiella spinata; assembly: GCA_009870155.1. Taxonomy (NCBI): domain Eukaryota; kingdom Metazoa; phylum Arthropoda; class Collembola; order Symphypleona; family Bourletiellidae; genus Pseudobourletiella; species Pseudobourletiella spinata. The sequence goes on from WJFA01000527.1 coordinate 30,364, forward strand.
TGGCTGAGACTTGGAATCAGTCATTCAACCAGTCATATTAAAGCCAAAGACAAATAAAAATGATTCCGCATTAATCGAGATTGATGAATCCATGGGGTTCATTCCTCACGTTTAGCCTTCCGCCTTAAGCCCCATTGACTTCTGCGCGCACAGAGGAATGAAAAATAGCTCTGGAAATGCCCACTGATTGCCCTTTAATCCCCTCATTATTAATATCCCATTTTTGCTCTCTTTTTCTTGACAGTGAACGGCGGTTGGTCACCATGGTCCTCCTGGGGAGAATGTCAAGGGCCTTGCGGGAGGGGGGCACAGAAGCGAACGCGCATGTGCAACAGTCCAGCTCCGCTCAACGGTGGAAGACCTTGCACAGGACCGTCCACACAGAAGCAGGAGTGCTTGTTTCCATGCCCACGTAAGTTTTCAAATTGGCTCAAGTTTGTGGGGGGGGGGAGCGGGGTAGGAAGCACCCTTTTCAAACTTTGTTTTTCTCTTAACCATATCAAAGTGTTTTCAAAGTGTGAACAAGGGCGTATTGTTGACGCAAACACCCAGCCAAATAGAATCGGGGTTAATTAAAGGGTTCCTCACGGGGCCTCAAAATTTGCACTCAAACCATGTGCGGATCTCTGAACAACGGAGCCCCGAGCATGTTGACTCATCCGTTCAACCGGCTGGGGATCTCGTTATAAAAGTTGCTGGTAATTAGCCTAAGATGAACCTAAGCACTCCTTCCAATTATCTCCTAATTATGACGGTTCTTCCTCCGCATGAGTGAAGTCTGAAGTGGGCGACCGGAACTCACTCTCACAGCTCGCGCATGCACACACGTAGTCCTCTCACTCAGTTAACGTAGACCGAAATTAGTGTTTCTTTTTCGGCTTCGTGTCAGTGAAGGGTGGATGCTCATACGCAGGAACAGGCATTTGACTCTCATCTGCGCCTACGGAAGAGTAATCTACTCCATTAAATAACTCTACACTATACTGTAGTACCAGTTGAAAGATGATGATGATCATCATAGTGGTGGTGGTGGTGACGGTGGCGGTGGTGGTCGAAAGGGAGAAAATGATTGATGAACCTTTCTTTAGAATTCTGTCGTATGTTCCACAAACTGTATACATACTCACCACTGCAATTGATGGTTCAAGGGTGAAAACTCTGGAAATGGCACATACTGACACACACTTTTTCCCCCCATCCGCACAGCTACATGAGTTAGGCGTATTCAAACTCTGACTTCAAACTCACTCAGCTTCCCGTCTCTGATGATGATAGTCGTGGTCGTTGGCAGGGGAAAAAATATTAAAATTAACCTTTGCCATCAAACCGACAGAGCTCATATACACAGGAAGGAGATACCAGCCATGACGACCGGCTGTTTTCCCTAATGACACTTGGCGATGCTCCCTTTCCCTAAGTCGTCTCCAAACGCCATATCATCTTTCCCGTCCACAGCACTTTTTCCAAAGGAAAATGTTTCCTATTCCAGAAACCATTTCCCCTCAAATCCAATATGGAGGAAGGACATAGAATCTAGATTCAGGTTCACAAACTAGGCACGGTCATGAGTTCGGTGACTGTCTAGAGAAAGTGAGAGTAAATAGAGAGAGAGAGAGTAGTTCCATCTCCGCATCACACATTTTAGAGTGAGTCATGGCAACAAAGCCTGTAGTTTCTCTGTTGGAGAGTAAAGTAGGTGAAATACATGCTGAGACTGGAGTTGGAGCGTGAGTGAGAGAGCTTGAGCCAGAGAGAGAAAGAGAGAGAGAGAGGAAGTGTGCAAATGGCGGGAATAGAATCCAGCCATCGGTCTCTCCACACACGTATCACATTAGTAGGCATAAGTTGAGAAAGCACAAGTGTACCCGGGGTCTCTTGACAGTTCCGTGGCCGCGGTGTGTCTGTGTGTGCGTGTGCGTGCCTGGGTGTGTATACCATTCCTGCTGCTGCTCCTCCTCGCCGTTCTCCTGCGGAGGACAAGCAGTGCGCTTAACAGGACTAGGTTGAGGGCTTGTTATGTGCGGAAAAGAAAATAAGTTTTCCAACAGGAACAGACACTTGGGACTTTTTACAAATGGGCAAGTTGGGCTTTGAAGAAATACGAGCTTTCTTCAAATGTTTGCTAAATGGATTAAATGTCAAATGACTCACTAATTAAATAAAGAAATTAAGCCGGCGAGACGGTCCTCACCACGAGCCTCACTCCATACACACACACACTTACACATACTTTTTTGCTCCCTTGTATGCATGCCCATTCTCACTCTCCCACTACTCGCCGGGATAATATTTCAGGAGTTCGAGGACCTCGGAGCGTCGCTGAACCTTCCCTAACGGGGCTATACTGCTGTGTCCTCCTTGAGTGCTCTCCCAGTGTGAGAGGGACAGGCTAAAAGGTGGTTGTGTACATAAGACATGGGACGTCCTCTCCTCTATGTACATTGCCCCCCTTTTGCCACGTAATCGAATCCCGAGTTTTTGTGTAGCTTCCGTATAGGAAACTAGGAGGTCCCCATGTGTCGCATGTGCGTATTTCACATTTCCCGGCCGTCGTAAGACGTGCAGCATGGAGGGAAACGAGGAGGAGGAGGAGGACTGAGAGGAAACAAACTCGTTCCGATTACCATCAGATTTAACTGATTTTCCATTCCTGAGTGCTGATGGTCGGGGAGAGATGGGGATGGTTCTGTTGATATATGGTCCCGAAACTATTGTAATGCGTGGGGTTGGGGGTCATGGTTGTGTGCTGAAGATGTTCTCGCTCTACCTCACTGTCGATTAAATCTGTGGAAATGTATGACTAAGAGCCAGTGATGGAATGGAAATGAAATAGAGTTGAGCGGCTAGAGAAAGAAATATGGGAAATAGGAGGGGGTGAATCTTTTGTCAGGGCAGAGGGCTATGATAAAATCGAATCAATTTGTAAAGGAAAAGCCAGCCTGTTCTGAGGTTGACGTGAAATTTGCAAGGAACCCTTCGCGCACATCCAAATACAGCCCTTGTCCCATCTCACACTCGGCTCAACTGTACTGGAACATCAACTCATTCCACATTCCGGCTTGGCGTGTCTTTGATAGGACTCATATGTGGATATTCCCTACTGGTGGTGGAAACATTGGAATAATGGGGAAAGTGTCGTTGAAAATCCTCAACTGTTCCAAATGAGTGTGAGATAGGACGGCGGATGTTTAGCGTCACACACCAGTTTTTCCCAAACCGGCTGCTGAATCAGTTGTGCTGACACACAAGTGACCAGACGCTACGGCGGTTGGAGTGGAAGTACTGTGTGCACAGGCTTATTTCGTGGAGCCTTGTTGGAATCGATTAGCTTAACTGTACTCGGCAGATATCAAATTGGAAGTGTAATATACTGCATGCAATAATTTATGGAGCCAGAGAGCCGGAAGGTAGTTCGGGTCGGAATATTTTCTCGCCCATACCTTCAACCTCTGGATTCATTTTCAACGCAATTTACTTCATTGAGATAGACGAGAAATCCCATTTGGATATGCCTCAGATTTCCATTGGTCTCCTTTCCGCACTGGCTACACAGTGTCCCTGCTCGCTTAGCTTCGCACTTTACACAGACACAAACACACGCGCCATGCTATTGTATACACGTTCCTCCGATTCCGCGTCGACCCCAAACTGTCTTCATTTCTCCGATGCTTAGAGCATAGACCAGCCTTGATACATGGGAAATGTTCCCGTTCTTCTTGTTCTTCCTGCAGTTGCTGCTGTTGCGAAAGAGAAAAAACGGCATGTGTCTGGAAAGCATTTTGCCTTTCAAACGTTTTATGTAACGTTCGATAAACATATCCAGCCGCCGCGGCTGTCTCCACAGTTGCTCTCTCAATTCAGCGAGTTAGCTGGAGGTAGCGGGAGTCTGGACTGGTACTGTGTTTAAAATGAGAGAGAGAGAGAGAGAGAGAGAAACGGGAAATAAGTAGATGATTTCAAGATTGGAACATTGTATTCAGATGGGGAATGGGTTTGCTCAGCATCCCTTTTGCCAATGGAATGGTACAAGGTGATTTCCACTCTCTATGAGTAGTACAGTGGGGCTCGGCGTGGGGCACGGAGCCTGATATGTACGTCGTATTTGGAAAGCAGGGAGAGGTCTCAGCTTGATATTTTTGCATTTCACACTCGGAGGAAATAAATTTCTCCCTTAACTCCATCACTCCGTCACCTCTCGAGAGCTCGCGAACTGAATGCACAGGCACACACACGCACACACATTTACAAAAAGCGGGATACATGGTGGAAAAGGACATATCAACATATCTCCGGATATTATTCCCTTCCCACGTACATAGACGCTCAGGGAGGAATATCATTGAACTTGGCAAGGTAGTTATGGATGCCTGGACAAAGTGTAACATGGTACACTGCGGAGGCGGGCTCATTGGATTCCCCGTCCACAACCAGCGCTTCTTCAGAGCCATTTTTCAACTCAGAATGACGCTTTCCCTCTGATTTCCACTAGATTTTTCCCCACTTTCACACTTGTCCCCTCGTCTATGGTGGTCCTCACTCTAGTCAGTTATTTCCGTAAACTTTATCGAAATTTTTCCCGAAGAGTCTCGGAAACTAGGATAATGGTTGTAATAATATGGAATGACTAGGAGGCAACGGGAGGAGTGTTTTTACCCCGGAAATTTCCCCCCAGCCTCGGAACACACACGCACCCACAGTCCTGTCCCCCGCATGCCTCGTATTTGTTCTCGGTATATAATTTGTGGTAGCTCCGGCATGCGACGTTTTATGCTCGTGTGCAGTGA
>WJFA01000528.1:0-35136 GCA_009870155.1 Pseudobourletiella spinata
CCCATGTTAATTTTCCCAAAACTGATTTCGGTGAAATTTCAAATTTGATTTTTTCCGAAACCAGGCTTTAGTTGGGCGAAAGGATCTAGAGTTAGTACATACTAGGGGTGGGTAACATGCCCTATTAATCCCAGTTCAATCCCTCATGTACACAAGCTTACCCTCCTATTAAGCATATGAGTGCTGATAGCTGATAACCCCTCCAACGAAATGAACCGTCTCGCTTGATGTGCCCATAGCCTACACGCATTTCACTTTTCCCAAGATATCCTTGGGATTTACGGTAAGTAGTACAAAGATTCAGTCAGACTGTGACCCTCTCGGAGCGGGAGTGGCTTCGTCCGACTATTTTCTGGCATAGGTCGAACTCTATATTACCAAGATAGCCTCATGTAGGAAAGTAACGAAGATGGCTTTGGATTAAGTAAATCTATATGCGCTAACTGTTAATTTTCAATGTATGGAACCAATACCGGAATTAGACAACAAAGGATGCCACAACTACTAGTACTCTCTCCCTCTCTCTTTGAGTTGTCTGACGCATTCCTGCTTGATCAAGTTATGGTAGCGTGTGGAGGCTGGTTACAACTCGTGAAGGCCACTGAGTGAGAATAAAGTTAACTAGCAGGATATATAGCGACTAGAAGCTGGATCGTCGGCGGCGTAAACAGAGGTAGCAGGAGGCAGAGGATTCCGGTGGAGAACCTGACTAGGAATCCACAGAGCCCTTTAGATTTATACATACAGAAAGGCGGCACACGTGCACACACATAGACAAACTCGAGGAATACCAACCATCGATTTACACTGCTCTTCCATCTGAATCCCTACACTGAGAGGTACCTATGGAGTGCCTCTCCATCACAGGGGATACACGCAGGTGAAATTTCCAGTCTTGCAATAATAAGCACGAAACTACAGCCATTGAACGACTGTGCACGTATACACGTTTACAATGTACTAATGTTATTACCATATGTCTGTAAAGAGAGGTGGAAAGCACCCAAGGTGATGGAGTTTTTACAGGCCTCTCAGAAAGCTCTTCCCTCTGCTCTCCATAGTATTTCAGTATTTCATAGTATTTTAGGCTAGGCTGTTGTGTGGCGTACTTGTATCGAGGAGAATATACTTTATATTGCCATTTCCGAATATCAAACTGAACTGTTCTAATAAGACAACTTTTTTTACACTAGGCAATCCATTATTCAGTGGAGAGGAATAAACCTATCGATGGCTTTGGGATCGAAGGTCGAGATGAGTCTGCCACCCATGAAAAATATTTTTTCCGTTCGTTTGAAAAAAATCCGCAGCAATGCTTATAACTATAACTTCCTGTCAAAAATCACTGCTCGGAAATTTTCCACAAATACAAGAAAGTTGCCTAGTCTTGAGAAAATCTAAACGCAATGACATGTGGGAGTGATGGTAATAAGAGGCACAGAGCCCCACGTCCGCTCATAGCAGAGTTAGATTAAAGGGGACGTGATGGGCCATACATACTCTCGATCGATTTTACCAACTATAAACGTACGGATGGAGATAGGAAAATTTGAAAATTCGCATTCATCTATGCGGAGGGAGGGAAACGGATACATTTGCCTGTTGCACGCCTGGGAGCGGAAAACAACATAGTATAGTGTGGAACGAGGGTTTGAGGCGAGCATACAGCCACGATGAAATAATGGAAATGTTCACGGAAAGCAGGATGTTGGTGTACATGTGTGGATACGAACATTTTTACATGAGAAGCTGATTCGCTCCCTATCCAGTTGTTCCTTTTCGCTCCCTGTTCACTCCTCGATCTCTCCCCGTAATCATAATTAGGTTAACGAAGCAGAGGGATGCGTGAGCATCAGCCTGAACGTGGTGTTGGTCGGTGCGAATTTCAGTCTAAGCTCTGGGGAATGAACTTAATGCCTCAACTTCCTGAGTCATCCCCCTCAGTCCTCAGAGTAACATAATGGAAGGGATCAAACGGAATAAAAATACATAATTTATCTTTACATGACGGGGTGACTTTCGGCATGAAAATCCGTCTGATTTCTTGGAATGATGCCCCACATTTTCCATGTATATGGCCATCGCCGGGACAAAGAAACCTGGGGACGTTTACTAAGCCAGAATTTGGTCCCTTTACTCACACACATACACACACACACACACGAGATGAGTATCTCACCCGTAATATCCATTTCTCTATTCATGAAATGCTCAGGATTTGACTTATCCCTCAGCTCATTTCCTCATTTTTGATCTCGGAAATTGAATTGAGTCCCAATGCAGTAAGTATATAGGGCAGTAATTGAAGCGCAGGGACGTGAGGAGTGGAAGTACGCACATGCTTGGAATGAGTTCAACTTAAACATGTACCTTCTCATTCCAATTACATGAAAACATCAAAATATCCGGTTGTGCGTCCAAGTCTGGGAGGAAGCCCAAGGTTTGATGTAGCGAAGATCTATAATTTACGTCTACATCCATGACACTGTTTCTCCAGGGAATTCGCAGGGCGGTGTGAGCAGACATCGACTGAAATATGAATTGGTCGTGAGCCAGAAATATTATATCGACCTCTAAAGCAATTTAAAGCACCTTAAAAGTATAGAGGGAGTTAGCTATTTAATAAACATCCATTGTATTCAAAAATCCACGTGGCTCCTGCTTTGAAAAATCATTACTGTTTTGTCCTGTGATGGACTCCCTGCAGAGTAAATTATTGCATGAGGCTTCTTACCGATCATTACTTAACGCAACCCTTCTCACTCTTGATATTCTTACAGGGAAACATGGTACGGGGGCTAATTGCTGCAGGAGTTGCTGCCTTCCTGGTCCTCGGTGTCTGTGCCATATACAAATACAAGTGGAAGGACCCAAAATACATCCGTAAGTCAGGCCCCTCATGCTCTGCATAGCCTCTTCATATGGATACGATATTATGGAAAAGCTTATTTTTCAAATAAATTACTCACTCCAAATTAGTAGTAAAAGTAATCATGCAAATCCCTTAGCCCCGTGCATGCTTGTATGCCTGCGGTATTAACAGGGAGCAAAGTGCCAGAAGTGGAGCTAATGCAATGGGAGGTGAATTTGAGGAGATTAATTAAGCTGAAAATGAATAGGGTATTCTGAGGAATTACAACTGGTGAGCGGCATGGACAACATGGGCCTAGAGCTGGAGCATCCGAGGAGAGGAGAACGTCGTGACAGTTCCTCTGTTTCCTCCACCGTAGGAGGAGTGGAGCCCCCACCACTACCGAGCAAGTCACCGGCTCCGGTATTGTGAGCCGCATTTGAAGTCCAGAACAGACGAACGTCACACTGAATAATGCGTCTATGTTATTAAGCACAAGAGCGTACATAGCATATGTACATATTGTGTAGCAGAACGGAGATTTGATGAGTGGAGTTTCCGAATTAATAAAAGCCAGCGAGTTGTCGAGCCGATGCCGCCGACACATTTCAAGCCTCGTGAACATCCCAACGTCCCTCATTTTCCTTTTCTCAGCTGCTCCCACTCTCTGTTTGGGATCGTAGGGGATTTCTCTTGGACGATTCCAAAACATAATTATACTTAATTTCCATCTGTATAAGTATGCCAACGTGTATATGACCTCAAGTGTTGTAAAAGCCTATCATATAAACCACCACAGATGCTTATTCTACAAGATTGGTTTAAAGTCAGTGAAGTCTTGGGGAAAGGGCTAACCTTCAGGTAAGTCTAAATTTAAATAGTACAAATTTATTTTGGTGGGGTGGACAAATGTTAGAACCGCCCGAAAAAGGGCTCATCGATTGGTGCTATCACGTTCGTAGGCTGCATAACTGTTAAATTCTTTCTTCGGAAAAAGTTTTAAGGTAGAATGGGCCTATAGCTACTATTGAGTGCAGTAGAGTCTGAAAAAGTCATCGGAGAATTTGAACAATGCGAGCAAGACTGGTGAGAGCAAGTATCCTGGAAGAGAGGGCTTGCTTAGGAGTGAGCCTAATGCACTAACGCATATAGCAATAGTTAATACGAGGACTAATTCTGTCACACTAAAATAACCATAATTGACCGAAAAAGTTTTCAAATCGGTACAGATGTCCTCCCTGTTAACACTTCAGCACAAACATATACGCTACGTGATTGCCTACACAGCCAGTACATCATAAGCTCACTATGGCGACGAGGACGAGTCTGGACCCTTCTCTGCAGTTTACACTATATAATTGCGTTATATCATCTCATGTGTTATGTGAAATGAGAGTTGCGAGCAGCGGACTCATCACCAGGAGGAACTTACGTATAAATGCTTCCGCTGTGGCCCAACTACATCATTATGGATGGAAATGAGGGACTATCCCGCTTTAGGATCAATCGTATCTTAGAGGAACAGTCGAGCGGTGGCCGTAACCATTCTGCGAAATCCACCTCCACACCCACACATACTAACTTACTTGAGCAGCTTAACTGCACATAGCAACATCAACTGAGGAATGGTCATATAAATTTCAACTTGAGCCATTCAATAGTTTCCCACTGAATAAATTACTTTTTCAGAGTTAACACGGATGCTCTTAACCAGCTCTAATGAGATTCATGGATAAAGTTGTGTGACACCTTTCCATGCGTGTTTGGACAACTCAAAGCTTTGAACAGGATTGCTTGTCCGTCCATGCACGTTTGACGGAAGATAATTGTAGTAAATTAGATAATTCCTGGCTAAATCACCAAAAAGATATATAGATGACACTTCTGAGGATAGCTTGTAAAATCTTTATAATAACGAGCGTGGTCGACTGTCCTTTGAGGCAAGTAAACTCACGAACCACTAGACGCACCATCATTTGCCATACACTGTTCAAAAGCTAGATACATTAAGAGGAACATAGGCGTATTTTTATTTCCATTTAAACTTGACGCCGGGTCAAAAAAGAGGTCAAATCTCAACTATAGGGTGCATTTTCAAACTGTTTCGCACACCCAAAAACAAATGACACCACGAACTTCCTCATGCAATTTTACCTCAGCACAACAATTTTCAAAACTCTGAAGTTTGATCTGGGGTCAAATACCCAGGACAAAGGTGAGACTCTTGGTACAATTGCGATTGGTATTTTTTAGGTAAAAAGTAATGGCACCACCATATTCCCCGTACAATTTTACCCCATGGCGCCAAATTTAGTGTTTGTCTTTGACCTAGGGTCATAGATCTATTATAACTATCTATATAATAAACACCATCGCCGGATCTCATTTGTCCGCGGTAGACTGTGCAACGGCTCAACGCAGCATCATAAGCAACTCATCATAAGAAAGCCAAAGGGCCAAGGAATGTCCATCGGACCATTAAATTATGACTTCGGTTCAAAAGAAGAGGTCGAAGTTCAACTATAGAGTATGTTGCCAAACCGTATAACCCATGCAAATAAAACGCCAGAAGATACTACATGCAATTTTCCGTTGGAAAGTCAAATTCAAAAACTTTGAAATTTCACCTGTAATCAAGTAGCCAAAAGTAATCATTTTCGTTCAATTCCGGGTTTTCCACCGTTTAAACTAATAACGCTATCAAATATCTATGCAAATGCACCTCAGAATCATTCTCGAAGAAATAAAGGTCGTCCTGCACCATCAAAATTCATTAAAATCATTTTCTGCAATTATTTAAAAACTATTCTGCTGTAGATAGCATCATTTTAAAAGCGCCTACACTGGAATTTACATTCCCACACTCTACTGTTATTCCGTTCCCGAAACCCGTTCACGTGTGCGATGTTACTGAGAACAAAATATATTTTTAGTCAATTATAGAATATGAGCGGAATTTTCATGTAGTTTCCCACTGTAAAAATAAAAGAATTCGGATTATATTCTACTTAATTGAAGTGTCATAGATCGTTAGACTAAAACTAAATGAAATGAAAAGTAGTAAAATGATGTAGTTCCAATAACGAACTATAATTATCACCCTTTGTAGGCAGTGATGAGAGACGGAACAAGTCGGGGAGCCGTCCGTAGGACGGCTTCTGTCTTAAATTTGGCTTGGATTGATTTCAGGAGTGAAATAAGCAGATCAAAGGTAATAATTTTGTTGACACTCGGGCGTTAATTTTAAAGCTAATAACACTTCCTGAATCCCTATGCAATTCGACCTCGGAGTGCCAATTATAATGTCTATCTTTGGCTTGATCGGAGAAAAACTTCATTACAATGAGAGAATTCGACAGTTGTTTCCGCGGAGGAAATGCTGGAACCGGTGGTAGCACCATGAACTGCGACAGAGAAATAGATACCCAAAAAACAGAAAATTGTGATTCATTGGAGATTTTATGCTTACGGAAGCGTGTGCCCTGGGATTTAAATTCCCTGACTTATGCAATGGTAGAAACTAAACGGAATTTTCATATTAGCTGCATACTATAATGATTATAGAAATTAGATTGCTTTCCTACTTAACTAGTGGAAGTAAAACTTTAGATTTTAACCAAATTAAAAGTAGCAATTGATTCAGATCCAAAAATAAACTAGAATTAATAAACTTCATAAGCAGTGCTGAGGGAGGGAACAACTCGGGCGGCCGTCCGTTGCATGAGCAAGAAAGATAATGAGAGATGATAAGAGAAGGTGTTACTCATTCCTAATTATGGCACTACTAGTTATGCAGGCATTCATTATAGATATCTTAAATGATTCCCATACACCCGTGCATCTGAGAATAGATAAGTCAGCGCCGGTGGTTCTATTATCGGTACTACTTTTAATGAGCGAAACCGCATTGAGGAGTTGCAGGGTGGAGCAGAGGTAATAGTCGTTGGTTACCTTAAAGACGTACTCCTAAGGAGCATACTTGTTTTCCTCAATGATGGTGAACAATTCGCAGTTTTCTGCCCAGCATCCGCGGGTGTACCCCCACTTAGGTAAATTGCGCACTGAGTGGAAAGTGATTGCATGTAAGGTCAGGCGGATGGAACCGTGTGCGGATGAGGTTTTCACGGATGAATGCTCTGTTGACCTCCACCAAGGGAAGAGAAAACCTCGGAGGCCACAGAGGCAGCTGGGTATCCAGAATGGCTCATCAATTTAGTAATTAATTAATTCCGAGTGGAGCATGCGGGAAATTACTCAAGTTATTGTATGGTGCTTCTGGAGCACCGCATTTCCTCCGGTCGTAACCCGCCAGTGCGTCGGATCTTACATTGTGCAGGATTTAGTTAAATAATAAATAGTCGGCGCTTATGTACCCAAAGTACTCGTCCTCAACCTCACGTATCTAATCTCGACCCGTTGTCGCGTCCTTAAATTCGGCACATACGGTACATAGAATTGACATCCTGTAGGCAGAGCATTGGAGCAAGGTGCTTGTAGTACGCGAAACATATCCAGTACTCATTCAGCCTCATCCTTGCAGAAATGCATTAGCAGTACGGATTATAGCTCCCTCCTCATCTGTCATTTTGAGCCGACAGAATTGCCTCCCTTACTGGCTTTTATACGATGAAGATTTATCCAGTCCACTACACTGTTAGAGTTATACTATCCTCCTTCCATTCGATCCAATAATACGGTACGGCACCTTTGGTTTCAAATGTCGAAAGTTATGGGCAAGTCGTGATCAAGATGTATAAAATCGGAGACACTCTCTTCAAATCACACACACGAGCCAACCCGTGGAACTGGCATTGCATGACACTTTTAAATGCATGGAATAATTATTATCGCCACCTGGATCCGCATACAGAGTGGCTAAAGGATCTGCTCAGAACAAGCCCCGCCGAAGATGGCCACCACCAGCGCCGTAGCGGTCAATTTCCGACCTCCCCTGCGAATTATCATTCAGAAAAAAGTTTTTTCTCCCCAGAATCCGGCTCTGCAAGGATTTCATAGGTATACATTCGTCATAGTAGGTGAAGAAGACGTTTCAATACCCGTGGACCCGCCTCCATACCCATTGGCCTTCTGAATCCGGCGTGGAGTGGAAGGGAAACTCATAAGGGAGGGTTTTAATCATTCATACACATTAAAATGCCTCCAGTTCTTACAAACTTACTCCTATAATGGCCTCCATACATTCGTAAATCTAGTCCGGATAGGGAAAGTTTCAGACTTTCCATCGTTGAGCAAGCCACAGTGGGGTCATATGCAGCGCCATTGTGATGGGAGACAAATAGTCAGGCACGCACCATCCAACCTGGCCCCTTTATGGTCAGTGGGCCGCTGTTATTGTCACAGTTTCCATAGTCCGATTCTGATTCTTACATTCTGTCAGCAGTATTTGAGACATCAGTGAAAACGACCCAAGTCGGACCAACTCCTACTCTGTCAGTGAAAACAATCGGAAAGTATGGAGAGGATATTTGAACCTGTGAAGATTAATGACGGTGAAAATCCACGTCTACATTTAATTGCTGCATTATACGGAGTAAACTGAGATAAACTGTCGGATGGATTTAGCAGAGGAGTTTGTGGTTACAATTTTTTGTGGTGCTCGGAAACATACATCTCCTTTTTATCAGTATTGGGCGACGTCACAAGCGGCCGTATTTACGAGCTGGGCTATCAAGTTGTGCGCCTGTGGCACGCTCCGAGGTTACCTACATCCATGCCTTTTATCCATCTATTTTTTATGTGTGGGAGAGAAAGAGTGGGGAGAAACTTTGTCAGTTGTCTTAACCGGGAAAACTTTGGGTATTACGGGAGCAGAGTGGACATTATTGGGATAAGTAAATATACATGTAGTCTAGTCTGGTTCGCACTCGCAGCCTTACTCTCAGCGATTTCCTCTGTTCCCTGCCCCTTCTTTATGCGTATACATCTTACCCTTTTTTTCTGTCTTTCCTAGTTCGGGTGCTGGCAAGGAGTCTGGTGAGAGTGACCGCACATAGCTAAATTATGTTATAGGAGGTGTAGATGTCGTTCTGATGGTGGTGCTGACCCGTTAGCCAGAAATAAAGCAGTCTTCATGTGTATCAATTTGTACCGAGAAGTCTGGAAGTGAAAGAGTTGAAGAAAACCTACAACTCCTTGTATGAGACGGAGAGAACCTCTCCTATTTCATGACTTCGTCCACATTCAGAATGTGTATCTTGTGCTGCGATGCAACAACTGTGAGACGAACACTCCACCGCCATCAACCCCCCAAAACCTTTAGCCACTCTTCCAATTCTCGACTACAAACAATCTTCATTCACTTGATCAATAAAGTCCAGTTCCAGTCTCTATGACTTCCATGCCGGTTGGTACGGTGCGTGAATGTGTGTTTGTGAGAGAGAGAGACTATGTGCAGGCTACTATGTTTAGGTACTAGGGGATAAAAAGAGGGCGGTGTGTAAGGGAGCATTACTAGTATAACAAATCAATTTGGTCCTCCTGAAGTGTATGCGCTTGTTTGGAAGAGAGGAATGGTGGGGGAGAAGAGTGGTGGTGGCAGTGATTTTGACCGCTTTTCACCTACAGAAAAGACGAAGAGCCGAAAATGTAGTGGACATAGCAGTGGTTTTGCTTTTCCTTTCCTATGATTTTAAAGTACTGACAGAGCCCCAGCACGAGTCGCACGGTTCTGTGGAGGCTCCGTGGTTGAGTAAGATCATTAAATATGGGTACTACTGCTATGCGGTTCGGAACTAAAATGTCGGAACAGCAACCTTGTTGGCTCGTGGTAATGCTGTGAGTATATGTGTTTATGGTATGCATATGTGCCATGAGGTTTTCCATGGGATTCCGACCGAAACACTTTCGTTGGTAGTCGTAGGAGAGAAAGACTTCACAGCTGATTTAACGCCCCGTGGAGAGAATGGAGGGATATTTGGTGGGAAATTTCATAAGGTCCAAATAGATTGCCGCATTACCTTATGTAATCAAGTTAGTGAGATCATTATACTCTAGAGTGAAATAATTTTTCCCCATCCGGGAAAATTATCGCCACGTTGGCAGAGGCTGTGATTCTCAAGGGCTCCACATCCCGTGGTGGAACAGTTTGAGCTAGTGCAGTGGCATTTGTGACTAGGCCTTTGTTCTGTGATTCCCGGGAAGTGTATCCTTTGAAATATTCCCGCAGATACCTACAGTTCGTAGTAGCCGTCCTGGATTCATTCCCTACCCCTGACATCCACTAACCAAACTCCTCATGTCTAGAAGCCCCGCAAATCCTACACACATGTGTACTCTTTGTAGGCCCCGGAAACCAGAGTATAATAACTGTAGAGGGTACTACAGAGGCCAGTGCCCCTAGTTATATATGTCCTAAACTTTGAAAACTTTTACAAATCGCCTACTCCGAACCCTTGTCACGGTTCAAAAACACGTGTTTCTCACCAACAGAGGCGGTGACAGTTGGGCTGGATCATTGATGACTATGATTCCCCTTGTTCCTCCCTAAACATCTGAATTTAACTTGGCCATGTCGGCTCTGCTCTTATCTTCCAGTGCGTTTCCATAACACTGGAGTTGACGCAAGGTCTCAAAGTCTCCATAGTTCCATACTTAGCGGTGCATAAGGTCAAAAGTGGTATGGTAGGGGTTATACACTTTTAACGGATGCGCCGTAATGAACTTCTTACTGCGAGGTCCTCATAACGAAATGACATGTGTTCAAAGAGGGGTTGATATTGTCTCGGTGGCTTGGTTGGCTCTCGAGTTGCTTCTTTACATGTGGTACGAAACTTACATGTGTATTACGTCCACAATCATGTATTCCCTTCATGTACGTCCCAAATGAGTCACAACAATGGTTTTCAATTAAATAAATCCCTAGAAGTTTTCCCCCGTCATTATCGATAGGGACTCCTCTTTCATGTGGGTGTGTAGGTGAGTGCGCAGTTCGTCATGATTTTCCTTTCATTCTACATGTGTAAAGTCTGGCTGGATCCGAGCATGCTCTGTTTTTCTCTCTCTCATTCAAAATTCGAATCCGACCAAAAGGGTTCTAACCAGACACTGTAACTCTCGAAATACATTCATTCATTACACGTGCTACAGAGAAAGCTTAAATACACAAGGGTGAGGCGCGAACGCGAGTACTGTTTTTCCTCGAGGGAAATGAATATAACACAAGCGTTAAGCTACAAGCTGATCGCCTTGCAGGACCTACAGTGGGAATGGTGACATAGATAGATGCACATCTTCCTCATGCCCCACGGATAAAGCGATTGAAATTAATTCTTGCAGCTGGAAATGCATATTGAGGACGGGGCATTGCGTCTACGTTTCCAGATCTGTCTCCCGCTCTTGGAACTCTCTCCACACCCACTGGAGGAATGTGGATAGGCTGGCATTGTTCAAGACTTTTTTCTCTTCCCTTCCTGAGATGCGTGAAAAACAAGAGAACATGACGGGAATGGGCACAGGTAACAGGCAGATACTATCGATTTCCTCACTTGTTAATGCGCGTTAGTATCCGAGAAGAGATGGACTGTCCTGTCACTTTCACATTTGTCTTCAGGGATGGTGATTTTTATTCGTATTCGTATCCATATTAATTCATATTTTTCGAGATTCGTATTCGTATTTGTATTCAATCAGCCCATTTTAAGTAATTCGTATTCTTAATTGGATTCGAATGTTTCAAAGCAAATATGATTCGTATTCGTTACAACTGATCGAATTAATTCGAATCTTTCTTTTAACTGGACAATTATGGCGTCTAATCCAGCATCCAACCACATGTTTCCACCCGCATTGTCTGGAAGGAATGAGGGCACAGAAAAGTGAAGGCGGAAGCGCACATGCTTCCGCTGAAATAATCTTCATTCTAATAATTTCCGAATCAACAAGTGTGAGTGTACCAACAGTGACCCAAATTTACACCAAAATCGAGAAAAAAGGATTTTTGGCATTAGTCTTGATTGGAATTTATCCGGCTTCCACTGCAGTGATTCGTGTAAACATGAATAATGATTCGTAAAAACATGAATCATGATTTTTATTCGTTTTCGTTCATAAGAATATGAATATTTTAATTCGTATTCGTATTCAAATAAAATGTGATTTGTATCCCAAATTCGGCATCGAAACTTTTTAAGCATTTAGATTTGAGTCGTATTTGTATTCATATTATACAAATACCCTATCACTGTTTGTCTTCTTTAATTTTAAAGTTTTCGTAGTCTTTTTGGGCTCCACTATTGAAAAAAACAGACTTCCCTGGTTCAATCGAACCTCTGATAGGGTTTCAAATGAAATACTTTCTGCAAATATTGCATGCATATCTAATGGGTGGATATATCAGCGACTACTACTGTAAGTATTAGTTCGAAGGATAAGGATATCATTTGAACACTTTCAATAATGAGAGGAAAGGTTCGCAACTGTGTGCCTACGGTTTATTGCAAGCCAGTAATAATTTCATCCAATTAGACAGTGGAGCCAAGCATTAGTGGAGTAGTTGCAAAAAAAAGTCAATGAAAAAGGACTCCACAGAGATTTGCCGAAAGAACAGAGGGTGGCTAACTTGTTAGAGTGGGAATACTTTGTACAGAAGCGAAGAGTAAAATCTGGAGGCTCTTTCCACTTCGATTAGCCAGTGTTCACAATTTTTGAAACACATATATGCACAGACGCTCCTACTTTGGGTCCTTAACGGATTCACACTGACTCGGTCAACCGTCGCCCTAGATTATAACTCTGATTTTTATTTACCATTCCATCGCTATAATTTAATTACGAAGCTATTAACTCGTTGGGATAGAGATTAAGGTGATTTTAAGCCAATTTAGTCGTCCGCCCTCCTAATTTCCCGCATTCTTCACAGGGTGCTCACGCTCCGAGAACAGTCATTACCAATAATGGAGCGATGACGGTGAGTCTCATATTGGGGTGCAGCGGAGGGGGCCTATTCGAGTTCGGACACTATGTGCGCCTGAGTGAGCTACGCCAGGAGAACGAGTCGACCCTTTCCAAGCTATTGAATAATTATACTAAATGAGCGGGTTGTATCAACTAATTAGAGCAAGAGCGGCATCAAAGGGGCCGGAACCCAACTTCACATTCTTGAACGATCGTGATTCCTCATGTATCTATGCAATCAAATTTGGGTTGTTAAAGCATAGACGGCTAGGGTAAATGAAGAAAATAAGAATTTACCAAAACTATGAAGAAAGAGGGAGAGAGAGGCGGGTGAGCTATCCAGGCAAGGCTAAGGCCTTCGGCCTTAGTTTCTGGCACAGTATATTACTTTTGCAATTGATTTAGCTCGTATTTCCACCCTCGGTCAAAGTCTGTTGTAGCT
Source organism: Pseudobourletiella spinata (assembly GCA_009870155.1). Lineage (NCBI taxonomy): Eukaryota > Metazoa > Arthropoda > Collembola > Symphypleona > Bourletiellidae > Pseudobourletiella > Pseudobourletiella spinata. Next base: position 13,206 of record WJFA01000528.1, read on the forward strand.
TATTACATTTACTAGAATAGGAGAGCAAGTCAACCCATTTCAGCCTTTCCTATACTCATACGTAGCGTACCTCTCACTGTGCCACATAGTTTCAACCTGATCCTTCACAAATTGGGTCCTGCACATATTATACACACACAGATACACCCGGCAAAATGCAGTTCTTCTATACAGTCATTTCTACGTAGTGAAGGAGAAAATAAACCATGGTACTCAACTGAAGAACTGACAACCGAGAGACGACCGAGTCGGGAACGCAGGTTTTAATCCCAAATTTCTTACAGTACGCCCACATATGATAGAGATAGAGCTGCTGGAAAACGCTGTGTATCTCGAGCTGAGGAAATGAGTCATACTGTTTTGGAATATGAAAGCTTGTACCCGAAATACTTGAACTAAACCTATATACTATAATATATATACAATAATAGCGTAGTAGTTAGTGAGGGATGTAGGAACGATAGTATAACTCTACTGTGTAGTAGCAGTTGGTAGTGGTAGTAGTAATAGTAATAGTATTAGCAGCCAGCCCGCCTGCCGGCCCGCCCGCGCAAGGCAATGGAACAGAATGGGAAATCCGAAGGAAGCCCCAGCAGTGCTGGTTGAATAGCGGTAGGGTTAGCACCACCAACTGTACACTGCACTGGAAGGTGTTTGAGCCACTACTGTGAAACGACGGGGAAAGTTTACCTCTCCACATTCATTTGAAGCTCCGTCGTGAGTCTGTGTGTGTGGTGTGCGTCTTTATGTGCGGCGGACAGAGTTATTCGGTCTTGTTTCTCCTGTCAGCGTTGTTCTGAACACGCTAGGATAGTGAACTGAGGGTGTTGATATTATTGTATTGGTATGGACCAGTTTTTCTTGCGGCAAATACACTTTTGGGTGTAGGAAGGATCATGCAGTATCCTTCTGTATTTCTCTGTCTGAGTCAATGAACCGGTGGGATCGTCATGATTTCAATGATGGCCAGTTTGACAAGCAGTGGTCGCGTCAATACGTGAGCGAGCAAAGTATTTTGGTCGTCCTACAATGCTCCAATGGGGAAAATACTGAGTGCATCCCTCAATAACTTTTTCGTTTTTCCCTACATAAAATCATTCTGCTCTCAGTTTACAAACGGAAAAGCATCAAGAGCAGTAGGACTCGAACATTCGTTAAGACTCCATAAAGATCAGTGCCAGAGGAGGAAGGAAGGGACGGGGAAAACCGGACGATTTTCTTCATCATCCTTTGACCACCCACACATTTGAACAAATAGTCACATCGAACTTTCCGTATTCGCTGTGTTTGTGAGTGTATGTGCGTGTAAGTCTGTCTGTTTAAATTTCCACTCGTTTGTCCGCTTCTACGTGTACCTCGTGACTACAAGGAGGAGGACTGCTGGCGGAGAAAGAAAAAGACCGTGTTACCGAGCTCCTTCTTCTCCTGTTCTTTGTCACGGCAGAAGTGTACAAAGACTTTTCCATTCATTCCCAGAAATCCAGGCTGAATGTCATTACTTTTAGCCACGGCTCAACCGTAGAACCATAGCGGAGTGAGAGGAAAGAGTGAGCTAGAAGACGGGGAGCCCAAGTGGGAAGCACAGGAGGCGGAAAGGGAGGAAGAAGAAGACGGAGAGGGAGGAAAAGTTGGGAGCAAGGGACCTGAGCCTTCTCTGCCTGCTATACTTGCACAGCACCTGGTCGCGCTGAGTAGCAGACAATTTATTCCTGCAGCCCCTTTCTACAAACAATTAATTTCCCTAAATAAGGTCCATCACCGATTCCCCCTCATCCTCAGCCCATCATTCCTCCTCTTTTGTTATTGACCAAGCGAGCGACAAAACGGTTGTGGGTGGCAATAACATGAGTAGTAATCATAGTTGTAAAATCTACTAAACAATGGTGAACGTGCGTGTCCTCATCGACCATTTGCAATAGTCCAGCTCACTACCCACCCGGACTAGATGAATTATTCATGAGTCAGTTTCAATGAAAGTGTCCGCCCCCATAATTAATAATTCGTGTTTTCTGAACTGTATGGAGGAAGAGGCATGTGGTTACGCTTCAGAGATTCAACCCACCGTTAATTACGCTCCATCGGAAGCCCCTCGTTTGACAAGGCGACATGGTGTGGCACGAACAAGTTAATGGTGAGGGACTAAAGTTTTCTATGTAATCGGCCTAGCCCCCGTTGAAGCTAATCGGAGCAACTGTGGCTCCAGGTCAATATGATTTGGTGACTCATTTGGGATAAATAATGTCAAAGACGGACTACTCGCAGTCAACAAGGGACCGGCTGACTTTTCAAAGCTCGAGGACGGAGGCCTGGACCTTGAGGGGAAAGGTGGACGAATAAGTAAAAACTTCTATTGCAAAAGTCCAACAGTCTCCATTGTCTTGTAGGAACAGCTGGTCAAGCATTACTTTATTGTCAGTGGGAGGAAGGAAGTGATGAGGTATGTAGCCAAGCATGAAGCCGTAAAGTGGGATATGAACTTCCGTCATTAGCCCTGAAGTACGCGATGTGAAGAAATCGCTCTACCCCGCCCAGCTTTGCCTGTTCGCATGATTCATCGTCACCTATCGTCAATCCGGATACTCTTCAGTCATCTGAATAATTCTAAAAACCAGAATCAAAAGAATTAGAAAGGAGCTGAAACTCAGAGAAACTTGGAAATAGACCCCCTGAAAATTGTCAAAATTATTGGAAACCTCATATTGGATCATCCTAAGGAAGTGCTCCCTATCGGGGCCCTCAGGCGTTTCTGGTAACCATGTCAGGGTGAAACTTGCCTGTTATCCTAATTTTTTTCAAGTAAGCAGAAGCCGTTTGGGAGCCCAATCGAGGATAAGGGGAAGGTTTACCCCCCATAAAGGGGGAAAAGTTGGGGTATTCCGGGAAACATAATAATTATTATTACTATTATCCTTATTATTATGGTATGCGAGTGCAACTGGGGGTTCGACCACGGAGTTAGAAGAACAGCAGGAACATGGTGGAAAACCATCGCTGAAAGTATTTCCTGACTCTAACAGCGTAAGTTCACTGTTTATTTTCCTTCCAAATGATTATTTTTTAATATACAAGTCCACCAAAGTTAAATGGGCCAAGTTTTCAACTCAAAAAGTTTACGTATCCCTCGTGTTGTGCATGGTGTGGAGGAAGGAATGATATAGGGGAGTGTCGTGTACACACAGTCGTCTCCGCCGGCCTGTTTCCCCCGTCGTCGTCGACCTACACATCTGATGATGTATATATGTCGTCTATGTGGCGTCCACGTGTGGGACGATAGGCTGTGCTGTTGGAAACCATTGACGCCGAACTCATGAGTACGTTACGCGTACAAAATGTATGCACGTAGGATAGGACTCAAGTATTTTTTAGCATGTCACAGCAGTCCCACACACAACCTTACCGCCGATTTACGTCCTCCCAGTCAGTCGGTTTGTGTTTTAGGGAATCAACATCTACGTGGTCCTCCGTCATGTGTTATGCATTTGCCATGGAGCTCCTTGGAAAAATGAATCGTTGCAAATGCCCCACTCACAAACTCATCCGTGTAAGTTGGGCTAGGCTATGAATTAGCCTGTCACCCACCCCCAAACCCCCCCCCACTCCTCTCTCCCTCTCTCACACTCACCTTTGGAACTTTGTAGTAAATTGTATCTGTCTGACTGCGGGAGTGGCATTGACCTACAGTATTAATTCCCTTGATTTAACTCTTTTGTGTGAACGATTCTGATTTACAAAAGCTATATGGGATCCTGGGACAAAGTAACTGCCGGAGGTAAAGCCAGTAGTTTTAGAATATAACTGGAGACTCTCTGTACTATGTGCACAAGGTGGTGCTAGAACGTAGACAGAGAGTCTACCGACCTAGCTACCCATTCTCCTCTTCCTCCTCTCCTTCTTTTCTGAGGAGTCGGGGCCCATTGTGATTTTTGAATGCGAAGCCGTAACACACAGCTACCACTACCACCGCCTGTGTGTATGGGCACTGCCACATCGCCCGGTTAGACAACATCATACGTAGAACGTAGGGCCACAGGAGGAGGATACATATAATGGGAGCAGAGGCGTAGGTAGTGGTGCTGCTGCGGAGGTAGGATAAATTTGGCGGCCAACTTATAACGAGCAAGGTAAATAGAGGCTTTCTCCTCTTTCAGCTGAAAGGACCAGCCGGGAAAGATAGATGACCGAGAAGAACCGCCTACATTTTTATAATATCTTAATGCGTATGTGTCCATTGTTAGCTCCTCCACTTCCATGCATATATGTATGTGGGGCATGAATGACGAGGGGGTATCTGTTAGGCAAATTACAATGGAACCAACATTACCTGAGAGTCTACCTGAGCAGATTGTAATTCTTATGAGTTCATGTGTACCGTATGTCCTCCCTCATCCTCTTCGTTGAAAGAGTGGGAGGTTGTGGTGGTAGAACGTAGAGAGGAGAGAGAATGTAAAAGAGAGAGAGAGAGAGAGAGAGAGAGAGAGAGAGGTAGCGAGGAAAAAAGAAAGGGAAGAAGAAAGAAGAGGAAGAAGAATATGTAAAATACTCTTGAGAATTTTTCAAGTTATCCTGTGGACCAAAGGAACTTTAATTTACTCAGCATAAATGGCTACACACCTCCAGGCGTCATAATAGTAGTAGTATAGGAACGATAGCAGAAGTGGGAGTAGTAGTAGCAGTAGACAAACTAGTCATACTATGCTGTTATAAAGTGGAATCTGGTATATAGTCCTTTAAACTCATCGAACAATTAGAGTTAGTTCAACTTCCCACATTGTCCCACTCCCCCCTTTCTTCCCGCGAACTCACCCAACTCTCCCTTCCCGCAGTGGATTACCAAGTTCCAAAGTCAATTTCAATTTTCATCACTCCCACACTTCCCGCCTTCAATTACTGCATTCAAGATTAGTTCCCATTCATTTGAGAGAAACAGGAACTGCCTTCCGTTCCATTAGTGCTCGATCTTCCTCGTTCGATTCCTCTTCGTAAAAATAAGCCATGCCGGCACAAGTAAGGGGAAGGGAGAAATATAGGAAGATGGCGAAAGACGAACTTTGTTAATCCAATTGCATCTCATCTTGTCGATAATCTTATTTATCGCCTTCGCTCTTGCCACTCCTCATGCAACGGTCTCTTTAGGCTACTTTTTACCGATTCCCAGTCAGCACAACAATTTCAGTAGAAGTTGACTACGTCCTTCCTATGCACGTTAAGCATCTCGATGGTTGATTCCATCTTATTGTTCGCCGGTGCAGTCCATCTCTTTCTCTGCCTCTCCGAGACTGAGTCATTGTGGCTCAGCCTGCCCAGCCGCCCGGAACTGCTCTCCCTGGTCTCTCTCCCAGTCGTAACTGGTGAGTAGGTACGGACGAAATGGCGGAAAGGATGGGAAAACTCATTTCGATAAATCTTCACGGGCTCTACCGTACGTTAGGTATTGGCAAAGTATGGGAATGAACGAATGAATATACATGGTCCTTCACCATGGTGACTATCCTCGTCTCTTTTTTGCCAGCATCTTCCTATTTTCGGCATCAATAGCAAGCCGGAGTGAGCATATCATCTTATAGCAATGAAACTAAATGTTTTACGCCGTCAGTAATAAAGTTTGACAGCGACAGCACAACTTATACAAACTCTACGTACTCTGCAACAGCACCGTACTGGGGTTAGTGTAGAGGTAAAAGGACTGCTGCCACGGCAGAGGGCTATAGCAACTAACCTCGTCCTCCCGTGTAATTTCCCATTACTGCTTCTTGCCGACTAGGTTTACGTTTCTATTTTTAAAAAATATCCGCATGTTCAGAGAAGAGGGAAGAAATTCCAGCTAGACGGGTCTTATTAGCACTGAGGTAACTGTATGTGTGCCGGTTCCATACGTCGTGCCAACGGCAGTAGTGGTCCCGGGGACGTTTGAAATCCTCCGTCTCCAATCTATCCGGCATCATCGCTTGAGTTACACTTCATGTATGTGGGGAAATTATAATGGGAAAAAGCAGCACTCGGTGTAGTACGATAGTGGTACCGGCCGACAGTCATTTCTTCATCCTGGAAGAAAGGAACCCCTCTTTGCAGGAAAGTCTCTTACCAGCTATGAGTATGAACGCTTGGGTGATGTAGGAGGTTTGGGATCGGATGATAAGCTGTTTAGAAAGGTCATTCCGTTATGCATCATACATGGCTCCTGATCAAAGAAAAATAGTTCCAATGCCTTTGGTCGATGAAGTGAATAATCCCTAACTCCACCGGCAGAGGAAACTCTTTTGCACAGAAAGCGTGAGGAAAGAGTTCTGGGGAAGTTACATGGGGATGCAGAGAGGCAGAGACATTTGAAGTTTTGTACAGATTTTTTGGGTCTCATCACAAAAACTTGCTACTGTGAAGAACGGCTGAGGTGCATCCGCAGCGGAAAAGTGGGCCTGGCCGAAGTGTAACGTCAGCGTGTTGGGACGTGCTTTGATAGAGTGCATAAAGTATGAATTTTTAAGCACAAGCCGTTATGTCTCCTATGAGCGAATCTATAAAAATTTCACTATTACTCACACCTCATTTGTCATGCTGTTTTTCATGGGATCGGCAGAAAGAGCCCACTCTCACTCCAACGATTCTTGCTACATCAGCCAAGCTCATCCATCATACGAGTTGATGATGATGACGAGGAGGAGGGATTGCGAAGCCGGATACTTCTTTTTCCATGTCAACGACCGGAGGCATTAATTGAAGTTAATCGCGGTGACTGTGTTCATGGTAATTATTTCGTCATGAACCCACCAAATATGTCCTGTAACTCACAAATTCCTTAGAATTACAACCTCCTCCCCTTCGCGCTTCAATAGTGTTATTATTAGGCTACCGTGGTAGGTGAACTAATACCGCTTTCATGGCCGTGGACGGTGTGATAAATTTTGAGGCGTCACTAGGGACCATCAGGAAGATTTGGAGGCAGTGACGACAGATTCGTCGTTGACTCTGGGTGGATGAGTTCCGCAAGGCGCCGACGTTACTACGTGTACATTCGAAAACAGTTCCGTAGGCCGCCCCATCTTGCCACAATTGAACATAGTCTTATTTTCTCAAACCAGTTGAAGAGGATGAAGCAATGGATTCCTCCCAATCCTTCTTTGGTAAAAAAGGGCTTCGCATTGCTGCTCCGCTATTTTCCTTTGCCACAATTTAAAGGGTTTCAGTCATGGGGAAGGTGGATTGTGTGTGGTGACTGGGGACTTTGTGCGCAGCCTACAGAAAATGTACGTCACTCAACCGCATATGATATGTATACGGGCCTTCCCGGGGCTACACCATGGGCTGTGGGGCGTAGCAGGAATCCAAATTCAAAAGTATACTATGAATCCGTGGACCACGAGTTTTTGAAGTTTTTTGGGAAAGGGCGTTAAATGTCAATCTCCGTTTCAACAACGCAACTATAGCTACAAATTACTGAGAGCAAAGTAAATGCTCCCCCACCTCCTAGGAAGTCTGCCAAAGGGTAGCCCAACGTATTCGAACTGAGCAAAGGGGTCTTCAGCCCCACGTCCTCATCATATTGCTACTAGAGTAGAGAACCCAGCAGGATAACTTGATTAGAAGAGTGTTGATTTCTTCTCCCGGATCCATGAACATTTGTGAGCTTAGTGAGGACACGTTGGAAGAGGATCTCTGACGAGGTGGGAGGAATTTAATAATGCTGTTCCATTAGATCCATTCCCGTCTCCGGTGCCCCCAGTATTTACATGAATCAAGTATATCCCCGTTAATACTACACTGCACTCACATTGAAGAAGGTTTGAGCAAACAAGCCATGCGTCTTGAGACTGAGTTCTGAGACAAGAAATGTTTTTACCCAGTTCGTTGGAAATGAGAAGGACCAGTTTAGACTCTGTGACGAGGACCCTACACTACTGTAAGAGCTGTTGGTACACATTGCTAAGCTCCTCGAGGGGATCCTGGAAAATATCAAAGCTCCTTCTGTATTTACGCGTACTCCTGGTAGGGAGGATCGAGGATGGTATAATTTTTTGAGGCCACGGCTCGCCTTCGGAGCTTCTTTTGATGACAGTGAGGGTGTGCGAGCTTTGAGTGAATAATGTAGTAGCCAGAAACCTATTACTACAGGAGAGGCAATTGTTTTCAGGTTGAAGCACTTCCCTGCTAGAGAGTCGCTCTTGTTCTTCGGATGAGAGAGTAGGATGAGTTTAATAATTTCCACATTCTGGATACGTGATCAACATGAAATCCTCATGATGGGAATGTCGTAGTGGTTTGAGAGGTTCACTCATCCAAAAGTTACCCAGGTACGAGTGAATCTTTGGACACAGAGGGTAGCAACTCAAAATCTATGGCTTGTTCTTCCCGTAGTCTAACGCAAAAGTGTAGTATTCTAAAACCATTTGAAACTTCCAGGAACTTACAGCTGCGAATTTGGATGAGGGCGTTAGAACCTACTTTTACAAAGTTTTGTGTTCGTATGAATTTGCCTACTGGAGGAAAATGTCATCTTGCACTGTCCACACGGCTCTGAGTGAGTTGAGAGGGAGTTGTGCAAACGGATGTGTATGTATTCCATTGCCCTTATATGCAACGCCGGGACTCCCAATTCAGTTAGGAGGAGTACAAACACTTTTTCGCAAGTGGAATGTTGAGAAAATGTGCATTGAGTGGGATAAAGGAAACCCCCATATCTAGGCAAACGAACACGTCGGGTATAAAATACGACAGGGCGGCTACGTACCACCTTTAGCTACATAATTTACTTCCCCACCCTTGCCTGCCTCTCTCTGTATCTCAACCTCGCTCTCCATGGAGGTTCCCCTTATTTCTCCCAAAGCGGTGTAGCTTTTAAAAAAATTCCTCTGTTAATTGCAGGGTCTTGAACACCGGAGTAAGGGAATAAGTGGTCTCACGCCCACAGTGAGTATGTAGTTCCCTCATTTCCGAAGAAAGAGTCATATAAAATTACCTAGCAAAAGTTGAACTTTACTGAAGTCCTTAGTCTTACTGGCCACATGGGCTTCCTTCCCCCTACGATCTGCGCTCCCACCACGTTTACCTCAAGTACAACCTATGGCATAGCGAGAGCCACGGCGACGGGTACAATAGTTATGCGAGGGCAATGATCGTATGTTATTACTTAGCTCACGGTCCCGGCCCACCCTCCAACATCTTTATGGATCAGCACAAGGTAAAGGGACGCCGCGAAAGTAAATCAGTAGAAATTTCTCCAGTCCAGATGTAGAAGTTACGTCGAAAGAATCAGATCTGAAGCTAATAAGGTCTTGGGAAGTAACACGCTCTCGCATAATGAGGATTCAGAGGCGAGAGCCACTGCATGGGGGAGGAATCGTCAAGATGATAAGAGTCAGAAAAAAATTTTGCCGACAAAGGGATTCAAATCCCTCTGAGTGCCCCTTTACCACTTCATATTTTAGGGGGACGTTTATATGAACGAATTTGATACAATGGGACGTAAAGGCACATGATTTGCACGCATCCCAAATCCCAAAATCCTGCGCATACTTGAAGAAAGTAATAGCCGCGGGAGTGGAAAAACGTCTTATGTATTCGCCTCATAATAATAACAGTAACCTCATTCCCCAGCATTCCCAGTATTTCGCCTTGCGTTTACCCCCTCCCCCTTTGAGCTCCTTTCATTCCCCATGCGTTGTCTGCAGTTTGATTGTCGGAGCTGCCACCGAGCTTTTCTTTCAGGCCAATTTAAAAGCTGGATCTTATTATTTTTTGAACTGGGTCCAGAACCACTGAGAAATTTCTCATGTAGGATGGAATATCATCGAGACTTACACATACGCTTCCTTCGATACCACAACTACGCACGTAAAATCAGGCATATCCTCTCTATCTCTCGCCAAACCGCTTCATCGTGTCGTGCGTACAGTTCCCCAGGGAGCTCAACACTACACCGGTCTGCCCAAACTTTTTCACTATCACATTCACATGAAAATGAATTGACTGTCTCCTACATTTCCCTAACTTAAGAATTATTTTCCCCGCATGAAACACAAGGTTGCGAAAAGTGCAATTTTCTCAAAATTACCACAGTGACACATATTACACATGCAATGTCAGCTGGTTATACTAAGTCAGCGAGGCAGAATTTTCTGCCGTTTTGGCAGCGAAAATCGTGTTTGCCTTCAGCCAACCCTGCCCAACGCTCACCGTCACCGTCCTCCCCTCTCTCCCATGTTCTTGCCAGTTTGGATTTTTTCCATGCCTATTTATCGGATATTTATGCGGCCGCACGATAATGCACCATACGAGGGAAATACGGAACTTATAGTGGAACGTATTTCCCTACTTTCCACTTCCAACAGGGAAGACCACTTGACAACTGAGAAGGACCACTAGTATCATCATTGTAGTGGCGGCAGTATTCATAGCAGTAGGAGTAGAGCGGGCAATATTCCATTCTCCTTACGAAGGCATTTGAGTCTGAGCGGAAAGAGGAGGATAGAATTTCATGGATTCAACTACAGAGCTGTGCGGTGAGAGGTAGGGACGGATACTGGAGGCATACGAACGTCACGTACGGCATGCGTGAGTTGGAGGCAATTTCACTTTCTCCTCGCTCATCCTGTCTTCTCCCTCACCGCCATGTCTCTCACACTTTCTTTGAGTGCGCACCGCTCGAAAAGTAAAGATAGTGAAGAGGGAGGCCCATTGCGTGGATCATTTCATCTGTGCTTAAGCATTTACTCTGCCTCCAAAAAACGTTTATCATGGCACATCCTTTGTATTACACTAGCATTACATCAGGACACTATGCTATACACTAGTTGTGAGCTCACTTCAGGCATTGTATTGTGAATATAATGGAATGCTGGAAATCTGTACAATGCTTTACCAGGTTTCCTTCCCGATGCTCTAGTCGCAAGGGCTGGAGATTATGGACGTACACCAGAGTGTACAACATGTGTGCCAACAATGCCAGTCTCAACAGTCTATATCTACTAATTTACTAGCCGTGGTTGGAATCTACTCGGTTATGACTATACCATTCTTGATCCTGCATGGAGCAAAAAAGATTTACGCATTAATTCTGAGAGTATGTTTTGAAGAATGGAAATGGGGAACGAAAAGGACCCTTGGTTTCCATCCAGCTTTTCCGCGCCTGAGCGTGTACGTATTACGCACGTGTACGTTTAAGTATTACGTGTACCGTTTTTCCATTACAAGGAGCTGGGCTTTACGCTTATTGATTTAAGGCACTGTGGGGGTGTTGGGAGATCATCAGTGTGACCATAAATCCGTACTCCTCCATTCTACAAGTTGCACTTTTGCTCCTAGTTACATAAAAATGCGATGGTATTGCCACTAGCAGTTCCAATCGATCTTGGCGGAAGAAGTCAAATTATGAAGGCTCGTCTAAAACCCTTACTGTATTTCATTCTCACATGACTGGAGCTGGAGGTAAGGTAGTTGAAAGTCATATTTCATGCGAAATCGAAGTATGCGGGAAGGTTGGGAGTAGCAGCGGCATTACCTACAGTCTGCAGCAGTGCCATTCTCATTATCCTGGTCGTCAGAATCCTTTTCACACGCATTCCGTCGTGAAATTCGTGAAAACGCGTCTCCGTCGAGACCACCTCTGTCACGGAAAATAATTGACTGTGCATTACACAGTCCTGAGGGGTCAGTTCAGGTAGTGGAAACTGGCACACTACCGCCAGCCAGGGTCAAAGTTTGCCTCCTGGCGGTCCCGTTTCTAACACAATGTTTAAGGTCGTAAATGACAATAAGAGGGTATAGGAGGATGTTGTGTGCAGAGTGGCTAAAGGCTGCCCGTCATGCAGCGGGAGGATCGAAGAGTGAATGTGGTGTGTGGGGCGGGGGAAGCTGAATGCACTGTGGCACGTGGAATGGACTGAGTCTGAGACTGGACTGGACCTTGTGAGTGGAATGACTTGTGATTGACACGAACGGAGTGGGTGGCAACAATAATAATAATTAAAAAGTGTAGTGTAAGGATAGGCTGACCAGACATCCTTTATAATAAAGGAATCTCCTTTATTTGGCTTCCCTTTCCTCTGCAAATTTTCAAACAGCTGTATAAAAGATTAGTCCTTTATTTCAGTATTTGAGCACAATTTTCCTGTATTTTAGTGAGCAAGCCAACTCTGGCTTCATGAGCTGCAGCTGCCTCAGGACACAACCATTAAAAATTAGGCACCCTATGATTCACTTCTTGCTGTACTATATCGTTATGATATTATGACATAATCTGTAATGAGATGCTTATTATCCACATCCACTACGCGCCAATTTGACATAGAATTTTGATTTTTTTGTAATTAAAGCTTTGTTTCCTTATACTTTACTGTAAAAATTGTTAAAAACCTGGTTCAGCACAAACAATGTTTAAGTTGGACACTTTTAGCACACAGTTTGCCATCGGTGACCTCTAGAGGTCAAATAAGGTTCTATCATCCAAAACCGAAATAGTACAAAATTAATTCAAAAGTGACTAAAATGTGTTAAAAGACAACTCTGAGGATGTTTCAGATCATTTTAAACAAAAGTAGTGTTAACCAAAATTGATCGCACTTCTATTCACACTTTTCAGGGGCCATCAGGTTCTAGGTTGCCGTGGAGACTTCTAGAGCTCACCGATGGCAACCTAGAGAAAAAGGTCTCATTTAAACAGTTTTTGTTGATCTAGGCTACATGCATGCGAAGTTTCGATCGAATCTGACGACTTTTAAGGTACCGTCCATGTTACATTGTTAAAATGAAAAACGTGCTTCTGGGCCGTCTTTGACCTGCTGTTACTTTCGACCTAATTTGAATTTTGAAGATTTCTCAAAATACCCCCTCATGCATCGGGACTTATTTTTGCATACCAATTTTCAAGCTTCCAGCTCTTCAAAACAACGAAATAATGCGTGGGCCATGCCATAATTTCGAAGACAAGCTTGTCGCTACCTACCGTTGGTGAGCTCATGCAACTACAAATTTGCATGTCCACCAACCAGGGTATTACATTCAGGCTTGTTCCACCTTATATGCGATGCAGGTCCAACGACAGTGCAATATGCAATATCAAAGGAGCGGGAGGCGGTGATGAGAATGTCTATTTATATTTGAGTCACCGGTCGCTGGATTTGACACACTGAAACTTACTTCACATTCATAGTATTTTTCCCAGCCTTCATATTTCCGTTCTGATAACGGGGTGGGAGGAGCCGTTGTTACAGCAATTAGTGGAGCCTCTGTCGGCTAATTTACACATTGTAATAATTTGTTTTGACGTTCCCCCATCGCCCGTATGGGGTCGACGGAACATGATTTTGACCATCTAAAATTTAAATGTACCCTCACCCTGTGAGAAGCGTAAGTACACCCACCGGGCCAGTTTTGATAATTGCTAGACTCCACCTCTGAGCAGCCCACGTAAGTTTCAGCTACGTTACTTCAAACGTGCCTCCGATGACTTGATAGTCATGGTGTGTTACGTTACGGCGTTAACAACGCCGAAGTTTCTCCACAGGACTAGTGCCATGAATCGCTCCGAAGGGTGCTTACGAGTAAAAAACCATAACGAATGGGCGGGGATTTATAGCCGGCGGAAACAGAGGATTGGGAGGGGGTGCCAGGTCCGGTGTCAGCAATTTTCTATGGTGGAGGAATGTCCCTGAATTTTGCATCAACTCATTAATTTCATTTAAATTGATCCCTGGTGGCCACTACTGCAACGATCTACCGTACTCTCCCTACTAAATGCAGATATTCAGCCCACTGTTCTGACACTATTTCGAACTCAAATGAGGGAGCAAATAATAAGGAATGTACTGCGTCACTGCGTGAAGAATGTAGGGCAGCGTAAGTGGGACAATCCAGTCGTTTTACAGTAGTGTAACGGGAGGCGGCTCTTCTAAGTTCACACCTCTCCCATTCCTTTCTCTCATTCATGCATGTGATTCTATCATGCAGATTCTAACGTCTACAATGGGGTTTGAGTTTGGAGTAAGTTCGAGAGGAGCCTTTGAGCATAATCATGCTGGACGATGGGACGGGGCTAGGAACGGACAGGAGTGGGGGTGGGGCTTGAGTGCATGTATGTTATGTATGGCATGTAAAAATTTCACTACATATGCTACTCTCAATCCTTATTACCAACTTCTCTTCCACACAGAGTCTCCGTGAATTATAAATGAAGGCAGAAGTACTTCAAAACAATCTTGGATTTGCCTCGATACGTACCCATACACATGAGTTCCGAACATGAGGAAGGAGTGGCTGGGCTGGCGGAGGTTAAATTTTTAACTTAATTTCTTACTCGCCGCTCGCCATATTGATCCTGAACCAAATATACATATATTGTTACCTCAAGCCACGCACGTTTGCTATTCTTTTAGCCTGTGCATCAGTTATCGTAGCTGCTGGAGCTGGCATGCAGATCTCGCCAATACTCGGGGGGCTTACTCCTTACAGCAATCCTTTCGAGCACCTTTCGTACATGTGTATGTGTACTAACGCAAGCACACCGCTATACACCCAGGTACACTTAATGTATAGCGTGACTGACTACTGCAATTCTATTTGCTCTCCTATCAAACTTAGTTTTGTGCGAGCACATTTTTAGAGCATTCAACAAGTCCTGTAAACTGCGAGGAATACATTGGGCGGTAGCGTATATTTAACTAAGTATAACCGTTTGCAGGGAAATTAACTCGGCATTTTCATATCATATACACATTTTCTGGATAGTAATATGCAAACGATAATTAACGCGGGTATTCTTGCTCTTCGCCATAGCAATTTCTCAGCATATGGGACATTGGTTATCACTCTTTACGAGCACATTCGGTTCGTGCCTTGACGAAATAATAAGCAACTTTTTCGTTGCAATGTAACATTGAGTTGAGAAAGCAGCGGTCCATTTTTGCTTCCAATTAGCATAAAGGTTGAGTGAAGCGATGAGCAACGATAGGTAAACAACATGTTCCAAAGAGTCCTGAGTAGGTGCGTAATGGGCATTTGCTAGTCTCTGAAACTAGCCATCAACTTCGAGCTACATTGTTTGGGAAGTCTTCAGAACGAATAATCGACTCAACAGGAAATTGTTTGGCCAACGGAGTTTTCTGTCAACTGTATCTCTTCGCTAAAAAACAAGTGTATAACGAGTTTGTGAGAAGTCGCCAGTGGGACAGAGCTTTTATATTAAGGCTATGTTCATACTCGCCCTTCGATCATAGAGAAATTTCCGGGTATCAACTTCCCGAAAAGCTTTTCTTTCTGTGTGTGCCACAACCGACAGTATACGCACATATTTATTTTATGCGTCTCGATGGTGGATGGTACTACACAGCCTGATGTCCATCACATTCGAGGTCGAGTAGCAGTTGTCTCTGCTACTTATTCAGCCGTGCCAGAATTTGTGGAAGAAGAGACGGACGACACACGGCTGCATAACTCCATCACTTGTGTGCAAGTTTACTTTGGACTCGGTAGTTTTCCGTCGTGGGGAATCCATGCCGCAGCTCGACCACTGGTGCCACCACTATAGCAACCTTCGTACCCACAACAACCGCCGTATATGTACGATGTCAAAGAAATGCCCTCATAGACGCAGTCATTCATGTGGAGAGGATGAGAGGTCGGTTGTGAAAGGATTAAATTCACCATCCTGTCTGGTCTGCGCATCCCTCCACTGCTTGTTCCACTCCTTGTAGAATGGCAAGAAGAGAATACTCTCAACATGGGAAAGCACAGGACTAACAAGGAACATCTCAAAGGGATTCATTTGCTGCCCACGCCGTCATGAGTGATATCAAATAAAGAACTTTCAGACCCAGGAAATCCTTCCTTTGTCATCCACCGCTCTCCTCCGCAGAAATGCAGAAATAGAGTGAGACAAGAGGGTTTCAGTAGACAGGAGCAATATATTACAGCTCTGCTCTCTTTAAGCTTCATTCTCTTCATTGAATTGGACTAACAGTTTATAGAGTGTAGGACTATAACCCGATTCCTTTCCAAGAACCCTCTGAAAACGTAACCTTGCCTTTAAGAACCTGCAGAAAATGTGATGTTTTTTGAACGCAGCGTATTCAATACATTTGTTCAGGATGGTTAATCAACACTATCATAAAGAATTGAATTTTAACAATTCGGTCAGTCCCGTGGAGTGAATCGGAGGAAATAGTAAAGTTTCGTTCATGTTAATGAAGGTTTGTATTACAGTAAGCACCAAAAGGGTGATTAGAATCACGGGCAGACAAAAGTTCTAATAGTGACCTATAGTAAAGGGGGCAGTGCTGGAGCTTTCAGTATCCTTTCAGTGACTCCTCCAAATTTTTAAGCCCGTCTGCCAAGATAGGTACATAGGATTGCAACATTTATCACGAGAGATGTTCATTGCAAATTTTCAGAGGACCGTTTGGTTTCTAATTTTGGGAGTTTTATGTTGGAAAATCGAAAATTTTCATGATTTGTTCGGCTGAAGAAAACCCTTTCATCATCACCGTTGCTGTTGAAGCTGCCAAAGCTGAGTGGGAGGAGAAGAATGTTCAGATGGTAGAAATGCAAGTGGAAGAACTCTCTCACTTTTCTTGGCGAAGAGGGAAATTAAATTTAGGACCAGTAGTTGTTTTTATTTCGGTCATTCACGAAGGATAGCATGAAATGCTTTTAGGATCCACTCTGTGTGGGTATGTGCTCGTGCGGTCTATGCACATGGTCCCAGCACGATGGCGTTCCCGTTCCCATTATGCATGTCCTGGGAATACGGATGAAGACAGAATCTCCTTTGACTACTCTCACTCGAACTCAGGAGGCGTAAGGGTCCTCATGTTTTCGAAAGTTGATACTCGTCTCTGTGCATATATACCAAAGGGAAAGTTCAGCAAGGAGAAGTTTCTCTTTCACAAAATTTTAATAATTCCATAAAGCTAAGAGATCTCGTATCATTAGAGTTGCTCCGCCTGGTAACAGGCAACCAAGTTTTTCAAAGTCAGATCCACATTGTTGTGCATTTCATGGGCGGAATCGGGTTATTGTCAGCCAATTTGAGACCCCGACTAACTCCAAGGCGCGCTGGGTAGGTTCATAGGGGTGGAACTGCAGGGGATCCGGTGCAGAGATATTACTTCCATTTTCTGATACTGACACGATAATGTGCCACAATAGTGTGTGCGCATGTGAGCATACAGTTGAGAACATTCTTCTTGTGGTGGCGGGAAGAGGTTGGTAATTTTGTTGCAAAGTTTTGGAGGGGCAAGTTTTGAGGGGGATTTTCCCCTTGGTATCTCTGTCTAGGATTTCCCATTCCGGAAATTTGACTCCAGCAATGTGTACGGCTCCCAGGTTGAAATCAGCTTTCCTTGGTTTGCTCCCTCACCGAGGGAGTAAGTCATCGTCGATAGCAAAACAAGCTAAATTCGGCCTCTTAGGGTAAATTTTTCTACTGAACGGCTGCAGGCACAGGTTTAGAGACTTTTGTGCATCTATATCCAGCTGCTAAACTATACAGTACTATACGGAAGGAAGAAAAGAGGGTGAGGTAACCGACGGATAATTACTTCGGAAGCGGTCGATACAATGCTAGTCCGGGTCATTATTTGATGACTCAAAAGTGGCGAGTAGGCTGGAGTAGACTAGACTGCCAGTGGCTCGTCCTGATTGACTGTGGTCTACGTATGTATCGCTCCTGATAATCTAGTTGCTTTTACCCTTGATTAAATTAACAGCCGGTCGTATGGAAAATGATGTGATCGTGCCAACAGGCATCGGTCTTGAACCTCTAGCAGCCTGCAGTACGTACTACGCACATTTATGTGCGTCCAGAACGAGTGGCGCTTGAACAGCTCTCCTGCAGTCATCTCCACATACCACTGGAGCTAGTATCCTCTTTGGTTGAGATCCTAATGTCGTTCACGATGCCACACCAAACACCAACATCCCATCCAGAATTTCTTTAGGGACAGGGCTTTCCCCTCCTTCCCTCTGCTCCTTCTAGATATAACGTCTCTTCCCAGGCTGGCGGCGGTGACAAATCATGTTTTTTACTCCTCCACTCCTCCTGAAATTTATTGAGGATACAAAAGTTTTTTCCTTCCTAACTTTTACATAGCGTCGTTCTCGTGTCACCTTGATAGCTTGAATGGTGACGATGGTAAACTTTTAGTAAGGATCATTGCTCCGAGTCATTTTGCGCCAAATGTATGCAGATTTTCGTAATAACATCCAAATATCCCTTTATTAAATAAAAAGTATCGCGCTTATGCGCTATTAATTCACCCACAACCTGAGACGTCATAGATAGATAGAATAGGTAGACGAAATGATGCACACTCGAATTTTACTTCGTAGAATTCGATGAATAAATTATCTTAAGGATTTCTTACCAGAATCGCAAAAGCTGAAATCATTTGAAACTGATTCGTACAGCGACTAACACCGCACTTACATATTATGAAATGTTCTTAAGCTGATGAGCTATTCTAATTCAATTTTCAATTTAAATTTAATTATATGCAATGTATAATCATAATTAATATGTAATTATTTATTCATCGTGGCTTGACCATAAGTTTAATGCAGGAAAATCTAATTATTAATGTAATATGAACTAGGAAAACGGAAACAAGCAAATTATTCGAAATGAAACACATTCATTATTTGGATAAAGCATAAAACTGAAACAAGTCTCTCGTTTGGTAGTTCTGTGAAAGATTTTATCCTTCTTTTAACAAGCATATGAAAATCTTCTATCTCACTCAGTTTTATTTGTTTGGAATGAATAACTGAGAAAACAATATAAAGGGTGTCCCAAAGCCATGTCACAGCTTTCTCCCTCTAGAACCCGAATCTCTCATCCCACCTCACAGACAAATAGGAAAATAACGTTAATAGAAATCAAACGCTGAGGCAGTAAGTTTTTCTCTTACACCGTACACCGTGTTTCAGACGACTGGTTCCTTACTTTTTGGATATGAGCGAAAACTCAGTTAAATTTCGCAAAAAGTGGGAACTGGCGTTCAAAATCATTACTTTATTCGCATTGATTAGCACCGCACATGACCTAAAGTGGTAAAAAAGGACCTTCTAATGGACCACTGTACGAGACTTTGCGTCACCTGGTCTAGGATTAATAAGCATGTATATATTTGTCCCGCTCCGCTGATGGTATGGTAATGTCAAAATACCATGTGAGAAACTAAGGAATGAGCCAGTCGATTTCGGCAAACATAGTAATGCTATTCAAACATTTAAAGCGTAAGCTTTTGATTGCCATATAAAATATTTATCTACGGTGACATTTGGGTTTTAGAGAAAAAATAAATGCGACATATGGTTCCTGGACATTTTGTACATTTCTGTGCAATTTTACCGAGTCATTCTAATTCTGCCCAAGGAGGAGAGTGGAGTTCCTGCTTATATCCAATAAAATAATCAGCACCGCGAAAGCGCGATACCTGCATATTACTTCCATACTCTTACGAAAATTTGAAAATATGCAGGCAAGTTCGGATCGATTCGGTGCGAGATGACTCTATTCATCACTCTTTTCGTCTCTCTGGGGACGACGCATCCGAAAGCCTATGACAATTCTCTGTCGACACATTCGATCTCAGAGGAGTTGTTCTTCGGAAGCAGACCGCCTGAGAGTGATTCCACTGACTCTTCGTTGAATTGCTACTCCCAAACGTGCATACATTGCTCGGATTAATATCCTGTCACGTAATGGACGAGTTCAGTTGTAGTAGGAGGAAGGAGTTAGATTTATACTGACGCACATGCGTACACATGTACACAAGTCGGAAGCCGTCCTACGGACGGCTACCGACTTGTTTCCCCTCCGTATTTCCTTTGAAATGTTCAAACCCTCGCTCATAGTGCAACCCTAAATGTAACAACTAAATGAACTCAGCATTTTACTCAGTTGTGGCTTGGCATAGTAGAATGCATCTAGATTGTTGGAAAAATACTTCATTGGCAAATTGGCACCACAGAAGAGGATTTGTACTTCCGCTTAACTTTACATCCACATCAGAGGTAAGGCCCATGGATTGCCCGCGGCAAGTAGTGTTCTCGAAAAAGTCATAGCTCCAGTTGGATTGCAATTTTTAGACTCAAGGCGAATACAGGAGCCGATGAAATAACGAAATAATTTAGATATTCCAAACCTGTTTGACATTCAAAATCTCCTAGGTCGGAGATTTTGGATCGCACTAGAGCCTCTTTTAAAGTGTAGATTAAGATTCAATATGGTGTCACACAGTTCATATTTTGAAGAATCAGGGAGTACAAAACAAGTTGTTTAGCATATAGATTGTACGGAACCCGGAAAATCATCAATCATCTTAAGAAGTCGAGTTATTGCCTATCGACAGTCCCAACCCAATATTTGGACACTATTTATATTGATAAACTGTAGCATCACAGTCATTATTTGTTTCAAATTATTTATCACAATCTCACAATTGCATCTTTTATGGTTTCCCAGCGATTTGCAACAAATTAAAAATAGTATGCCCATGGGCTGCCCACGGGCCCACATGGGCTGGGCGTTCATTGTCAGAGAAAGCCATGGGCGGGCATGGGTTGGCCCGTACAAGATTACGTAAGTGATGGGCTGGGCTTGGGCAGCCCACCTCGACCGCAGTTTTACATTGGCGGGCATGGGCATCAAATACCTCCGTGGGCATCACCTCTGATCCGCACATGGACATCCCACTCGAAATCCACAATAAGCTGCAAAAGTAACAAAAATTACAGTCGACGCCAAGCTAACTCAAAATTTAATGCAAGTATTTTGTTTTAAAAGACATGGAACAACTTAAGGAGGGAAAACTAAGGACCACTAATTTGATTCTGATTGCCACAGCAGCCCGTCTTCTTAAAAATATTTCGTGGGAGTAAATAACTACCTACAATTTATTAGTGTATTCGGCCGTCTAATAGTTTAAAGGTTGAGCATTTAAGTATTTGATCTGAAGTTATGACCCTTTACCTAAATCAAAATGTTCTGATCGCATGTTTCATAGTTAACCTCCAGAAAGGAACTACCACTATCAGCCAGGGTTTTTATTATTAAGATTCAGCCTCCAAATCCCAAGGTTGGAAGCAGTCTAAGTCAGCATATGGTGGGTATTGCAACTGAGCCAAAAATCAAATGCTGGCTTTTGTAGTTTAGCTGCCGATATGAATATATTTGACTTTCATATTTGGCTCCAGGGAGAATCAGAAACGCAAAAATGAACTATCTGAGTCAAACAGTTATACAGAGAATATGCTTGTGCTATTAGTTCTTGAGTAACATGCAAAAACGACAAATGCGTCAATAATCTGACCTGTGACGTGATTATATGACCCAGTAGGTCTATGTACGATTTACAAATATTTACATTTTAGAACAAAGTCGAGCGGGGAATTTCTTGTTCCATTTGATATACATGGAACGCACGGCTGGTGAATTTAATTATTACTTGAACTTTGACCTCTGGTTTTGACCCAAATAAAATTCGCCTACGTCTTGCTCCATTTATCTGGCTTCCGCATGGTGTACGGCACTTAATGGTTCGCAGAGTGGTCCCTGACTTTACTTTCACAACCTACAAACAATAGCGTCTCTATAAAAGAGATTTTGAGTACCGAAGTCCTGATGATTTAACCTTGATATCTGGCCTATGGCTTAATCCAGAGTCGTTAAAATTGGCATATCGTCAATGGTTTCAACTTTGACCGGTTTTTAACCCCAGGTCAAACATCAGAGCTTCGAAAATTGCTCTAGGATAAAATTGGAGATTCTAGAGGTGCAATTTATTTTTACGCGGAGTGCATACTTATTGAATAAAACTTTTAACTAGGTTTGTGATAGGGAATGACATCCGAACCGAACATGTTCGATTTTTCCGAACCGAACAGTGCTGAACCCGAACGCGAACCTGGTAAAAGTTCGGTCCCTCGTGAATCGATCCGAACC
>WJFA01000529.1:0-35093 GCA_009870155.1 Pseudobourletiella spinata
ACACACACACACAAACACAAACTCCTGTCGACAGGGATGTTTTATTCATGGGGGAAAACAGTATAGGGGATCCAGTTGAGAAATTCACGATGCTCATGTTTACGGTATCCTTTCATTTTCCTTCCCTTCCGCCACCGCCTCGCTCCTTCCTACCAGCAGCAGCAGCAGTAGCAACAGCAGGCTCATCCTCTGAGCGCCGGTGGGTCTTTATCTGCGGAAGGGCTGCAGCTGGGTAATACTCGTCTCGTCCTACCTGAAGAGTGCCTCAAAAACTCATTCCCCCGTCGGTCCTCCTCCTCCGCCTAACGGAAGACCTTCCCAGTGCTATCTGTGGGAATACTTGGCCGAGTCCCCACAGGCAGGCAGTAAGTTTATTTTTTAAGGGAAATGTGGGACATTCCCAAAGTAAAGTCCTTCTCCACCAAGGCACCTTCCTCCTCCTCCATCTGTGAGTTGCAGGACGCGGGATGGTGTAGCTGATGGGTTCCTCTGGGGCCAAGGGACGTTGACTCACACAAGGTTCCCTACGTCATCATCAAACTATGCTATGGACCATCTACTCCGACGTCATCCCAGGCTCCCCCACGTACTCTTCCGGCGGAGGCTCAGGATGATGATGCCGACGTTAGGAGCGCCGGTGAGATGACGAGCGGATTAAGCTCATGTGCATACGGCTCACCCCGCCACCAATGAATTATAAACAACTGCTCTCTGTGTACAGTTGCAACGGAGAAATCTCACAAAATGTGACAAAATCATTCAGCTCCCACTGTATCCCGTAAGTCACCCCCTATGGTCATCTCTCTGAGATAAATCCTGATAATGATTTGTACATTAGTGATAATCACAATTATTTACCACTGTCCTCACCACCTTCTTTTTCCCCTGTAGAGAGCCACAACGCCTGAGGACAAAGAAGCGGTGGCGGACTCCATCCGAGGAAACTTAATGACAAGTTAATATTAGTTGGACAGGCGGGAAAATGGGGGAATTGGATAGTTCTGCTGCAACTCAGCAACCACTATATTACAACCGGAACCGCCGTCCAATGCTCCCTCATCATCTCACAATCAAGAGAGTTGGGCTTGAGGGAAATCAAACTGGTGGCGGGAGCAGTAGGAGTCTCCTTGGCGTCATTCCAGGGTGAAGGGGGGCGGGTGAGGGGGGGGTGGAATGAGACGGGCATATCATAATGAGCCGTCCAGCTGTCCGCAGGAGCAAGTAACAGCGGGTGCAGCGGGCTCTTATCGGCCACACAATGTCAAGGATTATTCCACGACTCATGTTGTCCACATTTCAATTTCCCCATCCCATCCCATGGATTACGGAAGGAACAGAGGGAGGCCTTCCATCTCCAAATATTTACTCTGGCTTTGTACCTACACATATGTATACGTATGCGTAGATATGCATGTAATATATTTCCCGGCCCAATAGATACACAGATAATATACTACGAGCTTGGACGATCCAACATATACTCATCTTGTCCCATCATCATCATCATCCCTTCCCGCCTCACCGCACACGTCCTCTAGTAACAACTAAACGTTCCTTCACGTCGTCCCCCCCAAGAAGCTTGTGGATGTGGACCACGGAGTTATAGATACAGAGAGACAGGCGACAGTCACAAGGGTTATTATTATTGTTATTAGTAGTAGTAGTAGTAGTAGTAGAACTGGACCTACGGTCGGCCAAACTCTCCAATCATGACGACAGATTATTCTATTCTTGTCTCCCATTTAATTTCGCCCAACCTCCTCCACCTTCGGAACCCCACTCACAGCCTCACACTCCTTTCAGTTGGGATTCGCTATGTATGTATAGTTTATCTGTCTCTATTTTATTGATGCATCACCGTGTGCGGAACACTGGATGTTGTTGGTGATATGAGTCGGGCCCAATAGTTCGCTCCTATAGCTGGTCTTGCAAAGAGTAAAAATAGATTATCATGGGGGTTCTTTCTAATCAATCATCATGCCTGGGTCGGGAGCCGGTTGGGATTCTATCAGAGTAGATAAGATTTAGCGGGAGAGGAAGGTGGAGTAGAGTGTGTGTGTGTGTGTGTATGTGTCCATCTGAAATTCGAGTTGGTCGACGACGACTGTACACAGGAGGACTGACTGGTGAGAGGAGAGGCGGTTTTCCCAGCTGTTTCCCTTCCGCACGGGCATTAACAGGATTAGCTGGAATCATTAAATAGGAATGCGTGCAGCACGGAATGAGCAGAATAACCAAGTTTCATCCCAACTTTCATCTTTAGGCTCACATCTCTTTCTCTCTGGAGCTCCTCGTACTTCCGCGTCCGTTCCCCGCCCACGTCTCCACACTCCACCTGCCTCAATTTTCCGTTCACAATAGTTCCCCCGCCTGGCGAGCCAGCCAGCCAGCCAGACAGACAGACAGAGGGACAGACCGGACTGGACACGGACAGATACTCCATTGCAGGAATATGCTGTGGGAGAGTATGTTGCAGCCATGCTGGAGCTCAAGGTCTCGTAGATATAATCCTTGTAATCGGTCAAAATCATTCAAGTCCCCTTCCAGCTCCAGCCTCCACCCACCCCAGGGACCGTCGTCTCCTTTTTGGCAAAGAGATCCAGTGGCCGCCGGCCCGGATGCCCGCCCACGGCCAAATCGCACAGGAGTTAATATTCTTGTCCACCCCTCCTCTAATCCTACGGTGGAAATACGTGGGACGGGCAGGTAGAAATTACAAGATTCACTCCTCCGGTATCCTGTCGACCGACTCTCATCCCCGCCACTGGTGGGGAAAAGAAGGATCTCCTCAGTTTGTTGAGTAGTTCTCGAAAACTTGCGCGTTTCCCGGGACACTGGTGGCAGTAAATACCGTGGACCCTTTGGAGTTTAACATACTAAAATCCCCGGCCTTGTCCTCCCCTGGGCTCTCAACATGGAGGGGAAGGGAGGGACTCACTCAGCAGGAGAGTGCGCACTTCTAAAAATGAGTGAGCGCATATCCACGGCCGAAAAATATTGCGAGTGAGAAAAATGTTGAAGAATGATTAATTTACTCCGGTTTCACATGAGGTCCCACTCGGGCCTTCTCGGTACAGTGGGAGGCGGGACGGGGCAGAAGGGTGTGGAGGCTATGGGCTCGCACTCCGACTGACCGAGCGAGCGTATAAGAAAACATGGGGCGAGGCCCCCGGCCCATTATAATAGTAACTTACCTGGAAGACAACTGACGGCCTTCTCTTCATCCGAGCACTTTTGGGTTAGCCACAAGTAGTCGAACCATTTAATGACTTTTACTTGGAGGTAATTGGGCACTCTTCGCATCCGCATGTAGGTCTTCACACCGTCCAGTTTGGCTGAAATAGGGAAAGAAAATACGACAGTGTTCACACAAGTCCGGCACTCCTCCCGGCAAGTGGACAACCTCACGGGGGAGGAGTTGGTCAAAAGAACTGCCCGTGTATATGCATACATAGATAGTTTATATATATATATATTACAAAAGCATACATATGTGGGCTATGAGGGAAGCCGGAGCAGTAACAAAGGATAAATCCCGGAATAGCCCTGTGGCTATCTGTGTCCGTCTGTGTACATAGAAGAACTCGGGAGTAGCAATAGTAGTAGTAGTAGTAGTAGTAGTAGTAGTCGTCGTCGAAGAAACCACTCTCAGTTACAGTTCCCTGAAACGGTGAGATCAGCACAAAAAAACACTATCTACCCCACCCTCTCCTCGTACGTATACACACACATGGACTGTTGACACACACACACACACACACACACACACACACACACACACACACACACACACACAGACATACACACACTAGTGAAGGATAATATCTGTACAGCCGGAGGATTCATGGGGGAAGCCTTTTTCCTCGGTCCACAGCAGCCTGGACAACGACGTGTTAACAACTTCACCACCGCTTTTCACACTCCACTGACTTGTGGATAGCTCGGAGAGGAACTCATTCCTTGGCTCTGTCCCCACACCCCCGCCCCACAAGGCATATACATACACTCACACACACTTAAACGTAGGAGGAAAGTCATAGAAAATTGAATGCACTACATATAGTTGCCAGTAGCCACGACGTCCCTCATGTATGTGAAGGGGAAAGAAAGTGGATGGGGGAGCGGATCCAATTTCTCCCGCGGAGAGGACATGGGCAGAAAAAATACATCATGTCATTATGTAGCCCTCACCGAAATACCCATTAGATGGGGAGTGATAGGATGACTCCGTCCACTTGACATATGCAGGAGGCAGCAGGGCATATATTCGTAGAAGAACAGAATGAGGTCTATTTTTGGAAATAGCTCCGCCAACTTATCACTCAAGTTCCAGCTGGTCAGAGTTTCTGGCTGATTTTGGCCACCAGGAGAAAAATCCTCGCTCACGGAGGATAATCATGCTCTGCCCATCTCCATGTGTGCCTCATTGACTGACTGACTGAGTGAGTGAGTGAGTGAGTGAGTGACGGAATCAAGCGTGAACACACGCACGCGGGGTTTAAACCGGACCGCACAGTTTTGTCCTCGGGCATGTGCTGAACCCTGAGCCACGGGAATGGACCTTTAAGTTACAGTATTGACCTTGCTACACCTCAATTTTTCAACTCAAATAACAACAACTAAGTGGGTGGAATACGGTGGGCGCCCGCGCGGGTTTGACAAAATGCCTAAACATGAATGCATATGTGTGAGTTCATTATCGTGACTGAGATTGCGAACACAAAACCATTTGACCAAGCGAAAAATGTATGTGCGTGTAACGTAGCCCGCGCACATGCGCGGAGGAAGTCAAACTATGAATTGAAATTTGTAAGAGTGCACCACGGAGCGGCGAGCGGGCAATGTGAGCAAACGTATAATCATGTAAATGTATGAGTGTACCACAGCGCTCGCGGGTTGGACCACACGTGCATATACGCATAGTTGTCTGATTTCGATTTAATTTAAATTTGTAAGCACGAATGTGCGAGTGGACACTCCCGCGCCTGGGCTGTGCCAAATGTATAAAAGCACATGAAAGTTTGATGACACGCACACACACACACACACACACATGTGAGTGTGCCTTTCCGAGTCGCGACTAAGGAAGTGCATCTAAATGTGGCAATATTCTCGAGGCAACCCGCCGTTTGTGGACTGTGTATGCGGAGGGAATTTTCACAAGAATCTCACCGCCACCCGTATTTAAAAGTGTTCACGGCAAGTTCATGGACGCAAACGGACGGATGGGGAAAGGAATGATAAGGCTCAATTTGCCTCATGAATAACGTACCCGAGCGCTCCCGGTTCCACACACACACACACACACACACACACACACACACACACACACACTCAAACTCACAGCCAAAGAGTGAGTCCGTAAGTCAGTCACTCTGCCAATGCTATATGCCCTTAATGCGTCCATGAACCCACCGCCACACCCCACACGCATCTCCAGGCGGCCCCGTCCTCCGCATCACTACTGTAGAATTTTCATACAGCCGCCACCGGAAGATCGTTAGAAATGGTTCACAGTTCCACTCCCTTCCCCCCTTTCCTCCTCCTTCCCCACATGCACACATATCACCGGCCCAAATACATACATACGTACACACGCACGCACGCACGCACAATCACGTACACGGTCGTCATGACGTCATGCGAGAGCCTTCTTCCCGCACTGCCGTGGAAATGCGCTCCATTAGAGTAGGCAGGAGGAGTCATTTCCTTACACTTAAGAAGACAGACAGGCGGGGAGTGAGAGAGCTGCGGGGTCAACGATACGTCTCCACTCATATGCTACGAGTTACGTGCTACATTCATCCACCACCACCACCACCAACCTTACCATTATAGAAATCCCGTCTGTCTCCCCTCCCCATAACTCCAGCCAGTCGGGAGTGAGAGACATGAAGGGGAGGAACGAGCTACATAACTACACATACATCTGTACATACATATCAAATCCCTTTCAAGGCGGACCACCACTGGAAGAGCACTTGGCGTAAGTTATTCTTTGAAAAAAAAAGTCCGAATCTATTTCACTCCGCACAGAAGAGAGACAGAGAGAGAGAGAGAGAAATGTCGGGTGGAAATCCCTCATGTAAACCCTCAACCCGTACATTTGTAGGAACAACTAGAGGGGAATAATAATGATGTGTGTGTGCAATGCACACCATAGAATCAGTACGCCCGTCGCACCAGTACGCATAGCCCCGGTAATAGTCCCACTTCCACCAGGGATATCCCTTTCTTTTCCCGCACAGAGCCGAACACGGAGACGACGACGACGACGACGAGGACGTAATAGGAATTTAACCAACCTTATTTCTTCCCAAGTCAAGTCCCCTGTGAGAGGGACAGGCGTCGTCGCTTATGGGATCGGGGCTATTGTGTGCAATTTGCATAGAGCCTCCGGCATGACATATCCTGTACATCCGCACACGTCCAAAGTCAACCCACCCCCCTCTCACCAGCTCAGAACGGGACGGCATTATTCCTACATACAGAGATGAGAGCTGGCTCCGAAAGTTGGCGCGTGAACACGGACTCCTGTGCGGAATTAGTACAGGAGCACTTCCTCGTCGTCCCCGTGCATTTGCCCTGCACAAGACGAACACGGTGATATGAGAATCTCTGGAGATCACAACTGACTGACTGACTGAGATTATAGCCTCCTTCCCTCAGCCCCAAACCCCATGCGGAAGGATCCGGGGCCAGTGTAGCCAGCCCAGGATGGGCTACATTGGATTCATTCTGTCGAGTCTTCACCACGGGGCGCACAGTGAAACTTTGTACACACGCACACGCAAACACACATTCAACTGTACGAAAGGTCCCGGTAATTGCCCAATCCCATGGGAGGAGTGAGTGGAGTCAGGTAAGCTAAACTTGTGGCCCATCCGTATATACTGCTCGCTCGTAATTGTATTGCATAGAGGACTTGATTCCACGTGTGTGTGTGTATTTGAACAGCTTCTCCCCTACGGCCTTGAGAATCTCCGCATCATATGTGGAGTGGCCCGAATTCCTGTTGCCCCTGGTGATGCCAAAGAGCGGTGGGCCCAGCCCACGCAGAGTGCCTCCGGGCATGCATTATGCCTGCATCCATGCATCCCCATTCCAAGGATCATTACTGGAATCAATAGCATTTCTCCCTTTGAGTCATCCACCGCGTATGATCCACTCATCCTCCGGCATCACCATTATCAACGTCAAAAATGGATCCCATCAGCAATCCATAACCTATTCCCGGCTGGTTACTCCTACTGTGCTCGAAATATCCTGTATATATATATATATTTTTTTTTCTATTTCACTCTCTCCAAGCCAAGCCAATTCAAGAAGAAATCAAATCCCTTCCCGTGTTGTTACCCTCCCCGCCCCTCCTCTCGGCTCTCTAAGATTCGTTTCTTTGAAATTTCCCCGCCATTTGATTGGAATTGATTCCTCTCCTCCCTCCCTCCACCCGGTTATGGATCTTCCCATCAATAATGGGGAATGGAAACCCTGGCGGAAGATAAACATGTTGTCCGGGGTTTGCGTGTACGGGAGCACTAGAGAGATGAGTTGATCCGTAGGATGGCTACACACATTTTCCGATGATTTGAAAGAAAAGGAACGTACTTTTTCATTTGGAGGGAAAATATTATTTACTCAAGTAACTTTTCAAGTATTTTCATTGCCCGCTACACCATGAGCTTCGTATCCGACACGGCGGATCGGATTTCCCGCTTTTATAGCCACACACTATGGCTACCCCGTCGCCTATATATGGTAGCCAACCATGAGGCTCCTCACTGCCGGAATGACCACAGTGTGGTTAATTAAATCTTTGTGATTGTGTATTTAATACGCTTATATCAACTTCCATCCGATTATCACCCCCCCCCACCCCACTCTGCTTCGCAACTTCGGCCGCCACTTGGAGGGGATTTCGTATTCCAAAAGCACACACCAGGGATACAGTTTTCGCCTCATCAAAGTCATAATAACTTCCCGCCGCAATAACGACATGGCAAAAGTTTTACTCATGCCGTGCCACTCCTATTAACATTACAGGCGGAATCTAATAATTAGTGTGTGTGGAACACGACGGACCCTTTATTAGCTCACTTTACCCTGCTAAGCGGTAAAATAAACTGTGGGAGGGCGGTCCTCACCCGCGCCCCACCCACCCTCCGCGCAGTTATGACACTCATAAATTTAAATTTTTCCCTACATTAAATACCCTATCATCACACAAGTCTCTCTCTCTCTCTCTCTCTCTAACGGAAAAAAATATGGAGCTGGTATGGAATTTCCATAAAAAAAAATAACATTGTGGGGAAGGGGGACATTGTGGAAGCCCATAGAGTTGTGGGATGTGGTGGCGACTATGGAGTCGTTACTCATCCCAGCCCCTCGCACCACTGTCGGTCCACCAGTGTGCGGCGGGATAATCTATAGCCGAAAAATCCGGGACAGATTTAGGGAAGATTGTTTGGAAAATTCACCGTGGTTTCCGGGCTTGGGCTATTCCACGGCACGGCACGCTATCAACCCAGCCGAAATTCCTCCTGGCAGTTCCCTCCTCTTCCTCCTCCTCTGGGCGGGAAATCATGGTGGGGAAAAATGAGAGAGTGTGAGGATATGAGCACAATTGTACTACCACACAGAGGATGATGAACATGGCTTGTGATTTATATCGTTCCCCTGTCCCGTCCTACCCGACGGGGGGATGGCAAGCTGGGTCTACAACTGGGATTTACATTCACTTGGCGGCACAGCTAAACAAATGGCCTCTCTCAGTCAGTATCATCCCCATCCACGGATACATACGGTTACGAGATGTAGTATGGCTACAACCGCGGATGACATTGCTGGGGAAATACGGCGGAATTCCACCAGCTCACACACACACACACACACACACACACACACACACACACACAGTAGCAGCCAGTTGAGACTCATTCCATTACTAAAGGCAACCCCCCGTCACATTTGAAATTCCCTCCCTTCCGAAATTTACAATTTTAATTCCTCTCGTCCAAATTTAACGAGTGGGACAACGGGGTTTCAAACAAACGGCAGGATCCGCCGTTCCAACAACCCGCGTCCCCCCGCCCCACCCAACATCCCAAAATTCAGCTCACACGCTCACACGGCAGTCACGACTTTAATTGGAATGGAATAAAAAACCGGAATTTAAAGCGACCGCCAAACGTCACACATTCACTCCGTTCTCCTAATTCTGGTGTAACAACCGGAGTTACGGCCTGCGTCTGTGCTTGTGCTTGTCTGCTTCTGTGTGCGTGTGCCCCCATTGCGGGGGAGTTGTAAGTTGTACCCTACTTCTCCAAATGCCGCGTGCGTCATTCACCACCGAGTTGTTATAATCCTATCATGTGTGTACGTACATGTATGTATGGATCCATGTGTAAGCATGCGGAGGGACAGTATATATATATATGTATACATGCATACATATATATCATTACATAACATGCTGAGAGTCAACGACCAGGGAACATAAGTCTGTGCGGCGGTGGTGGCAGTGGGAGGAATTGTAAGAGTTGGAGAAACCCGCCCTGCTAGAACATACAGTTCTAGTTGGATTGGAACATATGAGCATATATATGTATATATAATATGCTGTACATATAAATGTGGACGTCCTATCCAGGTATACAGGATTCTGCGAGCATGGTGGCGGAGGGACTCTGGCGTCAACATCCGTCGTATGAGGGAAGGGGGACACAGAGCCAGGGGCTATATATGCTAAGGGTACGGAGTAAAGTCGCAGCATTAGCTTGGGTAGTCGTATTAGTTTTGGAGGGTTACAAGAACTACGGCACGTATACTATGCGTGCGACGACTCCACCCGCTGCTCGGGATAGGACTATAGAGAGGGAATGGGCTCGGAGTAAAATCCTCCGCTATTTCCATCATAAAAGAGAAAGTGGCCAGGAAAAACAGAGGGCCAGCAGTGAGAGCGGGAGAAGGGAGGGCTTTATACTGGCCCATATACAGAGGGCTATAAACCCCAAAGACCATCAAGAAGAAAGCTTACTCATGATAGGAGTCTCATAAACTTAAAAACACCCTTCCCATTTTCGCTGGATAAGCAACTGCGGGGAGGAGGCGGAGGCGGGGGATGGGTGGGGGGAACGGGAACGGGCTTTGTGCGGAACGGAAGCCATGAGACACTGAACTTCATGAATGCACAAAATGCTCGTCTGAAATCCATGCATGGAGTCATGTACAGGAAGTCCCCGCATTGACTGTACCACTCATAATATATATTACACCCATCATAATAACATCCGGTACAAAAAAAAACGGATCCTTCCCCTCACGGGTTCGGCACCGTCACTACAGTGTGTGTGTGTGTGTGTGTGTGTGTGTGTGTGTGTGAAGCCCATCCCATATCCAATGAGGATATCCTTCTTCTTGTTTTTAGTAGCACTACACATGGCACATGGCTAAACCAGCGCCTGGGGGCAAACCTGTCAGTTCCACTCGAGGGAAATTCAAAATTTGCCACTAATTTTAAAACTCCCATGCACCAGCAGATCCCCACTTGACCAAATTACTTCCAATGGACTCTTCATGATCTTCGGTTGCCTTTGACAAATTTTAATTCCCGCGCGCCTAAAATCCTACATTACATTTCATCCCACATTATATTTATGGTAATGAAATTCAAGGGTAACATTTCACCCCAGAGTCCCAGTGAGGTCAGCGTCGCTACATACTGAAATTGAGATGTTATCAACGTCGCTACATACTGAAATTGAGATGTTATCAACGTCGCTACATTCTGAAATTGAGATGTTATCAACGTCGCTACATTCTGAAATCGAGATTTTATCAACGTCGCTACATTCTGAAAGTGCGTCAGAAGAGCTAAACGCCCCCGCGCCGCGCGGCAGCTCCCGCCCACGGCTCAACTAAAATCCACCAAAGTTGGCTTTCACCCACCACGCCAGCACTACATAATCCCAGAGAAAAATCCCCGGTAAATCCGAATGACTGTAGAACAGAGCGGGGTACATAAGCCCCGAACACCCTGCACACTTCACTTCCGCCTTCAGCCAATGTAATTTCCGCATTACCTTCGTCAATGCTCCACTTTCACAAGAGGGAAATGTACAATGGGGCTCCTCTTCCAGGATCCCACGGTTTACTTTTGCAAGTCACCCGAGAGAGGAGCTGCCGCAGGATCCACGACAGTCCTCCGAAGGGTAGGTACATGTACCCTTCCGGGTCCTCCCTGAGGAAAACTGTGCCAGCCGGCCCAACCACGACCGTGTAACATACGGACCGAACAAATTTACTAGCCTCCCATTAATTAAATAACAAAGTTTAACCTGAAAGGAGGGAGGAGAAAGTACAGCCATTGTCGTCTGCGTAATCAAGATTCATAATATTTTTCCACAGACCCGCAGCCCCCTCCCCGTACCCCTTCACCCCTCTCGTAAATTATCATTCCCTGCACATAGACTACAACAAGCCATCCTCCCATTCGATTATCCCGCGTCCTCACACACACACACACATCAGGACACAGACGAGGAACGTGACTCTCAAAGAATGAGTCATTCCCCCCAGCCAGCATTTTTCTCAGCCAGTTGTAGACCATGGGAGCAGTGGCAGAAACGTCTTCTCATCCCGGAAATCCCTACCCCAACATCATGCTCATCAGGACACCGTATTCCCCTCCACGCCTCCGTCCACCTCCTCCGACTTCACAACAAGACTCGTCCCAACAACCCGCGGAACCAACACCCACCGCCCAACCAATGCAACCACCGGCATGGGTGTAAACCCAAAAACACCAACCTCCTTCCCACGCATCCCTTCCCATACTGGAAATCCACTGTAAATCATACGGACGATCCTCATGGGAAAATCCGTCCCTGCAACACTCACCACACGGCCCTCCACAGTATATACACTGAGCCCACACACCGCATGGTATTGCAATAAGTCTTATACTTAAATACCTCTTCCCCATCACATCCAATACTCCCATTGAATTCCACACCTGCCCACACACATGCCCAGTATCACTTTAATCAATAAATACTCTTCCCACACATATCTTCCATCCATCCGGATGGGGGAACGCTACTGTAGAACCTCCTAACCTCTACGGAGATCAAGGAAGAGCAAGCCCGGACTCCTCCTCACAGTGGGATTTATTCATTCAGTCCGATGAGAAAAAAAAACCCGATCCACTGCCCACCAAACCAACTTCACCCCAAAAATTCCAATAGCCCACCCCTGGAAGAGGCGGAATCATGTGGGTAGCCAATCGGAAAACTTGATAAGACCACAGGGCTGATTTAATACCATCCTTATCACCGCCGAGAGCTGATCCAGCACACTTAATAAAGGGCATGTGCGAGTGGGCGCGCCGTAATTTGGAATCCCAATATGCTAATTCCCCTTAACCTCTACCAGACTCCCCCGCCGTCATGCCGCCTGCAGTTTACCACCACCACCACCACCACCACCACCACCAACTTCACCACGTAGCCTCCGACTTTGGGAGCGTATGCATGATGAGCGTGCATCCATACGACTGTGCGCATGCATACACGCACATCTATCTGTATGTGCCTTGAAAATTAACTCAAGTAAATTATCTACTTGGCAAGGGTACCACCGACGACCGGTACCGCCCTATACGCTCCCAATTATGGTCTGTACCGCTCATAGCCTTAGGTCTATTTATTCCATCATCCTTAGCATCATCATCATCATCATCATCATCGTCCTCGTTGTTGTCGAACCACATGAAGCGGGACTGGATGCTCCGAGCGCGGAGTAGCGGCAAGGGGGTGTCATCGTTCCTCTGTCCATTCTATATGCATAGGATGACTCGGCTACCCGGGCACGGGCCTATTACCCCTCATTTGTATGACAGACGAGACCTTGTTCATTTAGGTTGGCTTAAGTACACACATCCACACACACACACACACACACACACAATGGCACACGCACACACATTCTCCATAATGAGCAGGGAGAGATCCTACGAACAAAAAGGGGGGCGGATGCACTGTCCAAGCCTCACATGAAAAGGGACAGAGACTCGACGCCACTGCAGAGGACTAAATATACACGGGCGGGAAACAACAACTATGTGGATGAGGGCGACAGCGGAGTCAACAACTATTATTTACCCACCTCGCTCGCTCGCTCCCTCCCTCCCGAGAGCCACATCCTACGCAAGGCAAATGTAACAAACCATTTGAGAAGACCCACACACGTATACACTCAACTCTAACAGACGCACGGTCCTACAATAAGCTCACTCAGCTCAAGGCACAGTCACACACAGATACGGGAATCCCACCAAAATTCACTCACACACACACACACACGCACGCACACACATTTACCCCCATGATGGGGAAAGTGAGCTTTTACGCAGAGTCTCCATGTCCCCACTCGTCCCACCACACCACCAGGATTTTTACGACGAGCCAGTGCGTATCCTACGGACGTCCTCCCTCCTACTTTTACATACCGACCCAGGCTTTGCTGTGGTAAGAAGAGCGGGAACTTGGGCCGCTCCAAAACTTACACTCCCAGCTCCTATCCCTCCCACCCTCCATTAAAAAAGTTGAACTGTTGTTCCCCTAATGGTGGGGAAAACAGCTCCTTAATTCAGGAATTAGAAAAGTTTTCCCTAGCCCAAATGATCCAGAATAATTTCCTCATCGTCATCCTCCTCGGGTCCCCTCTTGCCAAGTTTACTTACTCCATGTGTACAAAGGATTGGAGGCGCACGTGTGGGTTGGTGTGTGCGCGTGTGCGTGTGTGTGTGTGTGTGCGTGTGTTTGTGTGTGTGTTTGTGTGTGTGTTTGTGTGTGTGTGTGTTTGTGTGTGTGTGTGTTTGTGTGTGTGTTTGTGTGTTTGTGTGTGTGTGTGTGTGTGTGTGTTTGAGCAAATAAGAACAAGTGGAGGGAAAACTTATCCCCTACTAAACAATTCGTCATCCTGCCAGTCCGTCCACTTGCTCGGCAGGCACATATGAACGGATGGAAAGCAAAGGGCAATTACTCTTGGCAGGCCGGATCCAGGCGGAGCATGAACATTACCATGGGGAGCATCATCATCATCATCATAGTACAGAACGGAAAGACATTTATTTATTGGCCTTCACAAACTTCAAACTTGGCCGTATCTTCCGGCATAGCCCGTTCCGCTATCCGGCCTACTTCTAATAATAATAATCAAAATAAAAATAATAATAATAGTTGTTTGTGCGAAATTGAACCAGAAGAGGAGGTCTGGAACCAGGGCCTAGTACAATGATACGGGGTAGTTGGAAGGAAGGATGATACGGGCTTTCAAAGGGTTCACTCGGTTCCAGAGGTTCAGGGAAAGAGGCCTTCGCCTTCGAAATTTTATATGCTCTTGTCAGTCAGGCTGACAGCTTGAGCCGGGTTGCAAAGCAGGAACGTCCCCACAAATCTCCTCTCAAAGGGCACCCATATTAGAGACAGCCAGGGGGCACGGCTGGTGGTTAGCCTATCCTGATCACACCTACGTCCACATTCACACAATGCGCATACACATACACACAGGCACACGGGCGCACTCACGCACACAATACACATGCCTTGGTATACGCACCCGCACTCGCACAATACACATACGCAAGTATACGCACCCGCACACGCACAATACATTTACATCTACGCACTCAATACATTCAGTCGTCTACCTGCACGCACACACACGC
Organism: Pseudobourletiella spinata; assembly: GCA_009870155.1. Lineage (NCBI taxonomy): Eukaryota > Metazoa > Arthropoda > Collembola > Symphypleona > Bourletiellidae > Pseudobourletiella > Pseudobourletiella spinata. The sequence continues at coordinate 14,729 of WJFA01000529.1, forward strand.
ATACACATACACACGCACGCACACACACATACACACACCTTTACAAGCACAGAATTGCCCACACGTATGCAACACCCACTCACGCACAATGCAACAACGTACACTTTCTCCCTACAATCTCTATAATACAGACGCACTTTTGGAGCCTCCAGATCATTCCAATAGCCTCCGTCACAAGCAGACAGCCATGTACCCTCAAACTGCAACCGGGAGGAAACACAGCAAAACATACATAAGGCCAATTCACTCCCACATCTGCACACAGATGAACGAGTGCGACTATGAGGGTGCAACACACACACAGACACACACACACACACACACACAAAGAAAAGTCCCACACACACACACGCACACACTGGCCCCGACGCACAGAACGACGCATTAGCGCTCAAAAGGAAACATCCACGTCCCCAATCCATTCCCCATACACAGAAGCAGAGCAGATAATTACGCACCCAGAGACATGCCCCTATCTCCCTCCTACACGCACACACTTACACGCAAACACATCCTCACTCATTACAGGAACACGATAGAATATGAAAGAGAGCCAGTTACACCATGAAATTAGGTTACGGAGTCTTTCTATTTCTGGCACACCGTATCGATCCCTTTGTATCACCACGATCCCCTTCTATATAATATCTGTGTGTGTGTGTGTGTGTGTGTGTGTGTGTACACAGCAGGCCAATCCATTGCAATATTCTGTACTGCCACACTATTACTACTACTACTACTACAACTATAACTACGCTCCTCCTCTACTCACACAGACTACATGGATACAAACAGTATGTACATACTCCAGGAAAATCGAGTTGGTACAAGGGAAAAGGAGAGAGCGAGACTGTATGATGTGGAACCAGAGGAGGAGGAGGAGGAGGAGGAGGAGAAGTAGATGGAGAAAGGGACTGGAGGGATGAAGAAGTATAGGCTGGAGTGGAGACAATTTAGGGAAAAAATCCTCCAAAAAAATAGAATGGAGCAAGTTGTCACACTTGCACACAATAGTGTAACATTCCCTTGTTGTACAATGAGCGGAGCAAGTTCTCATTCTAATCTTTTTAGCAATACAGCGGATGAGAGTGAGAGTTCATGGGCGGAGAGACAGAGAGAGAGAGAGAGAATGAGAGAGAGATAGAGAGCCAGGCGGGAGTCGGAGGGAGCCTATAAGAGTCGGCAGTGCATACTGTAGTACACTTCTTGTAAGAGTCCCATCATATTCCGCACCCTGACTTGGGGGACCAAGTGTTTCCCTTTCCAAAATTCACATCACTCCTCTAATTCGTGCCAAAAGTCATTGTGTTTAGCCTCCTTCCCCACCATTAGGAGATATGAGGAACTTGTATGCGTGTGTGCGTGTGTTTGTGTGTGTGTGTGTGTGTGAGTCTCATTATGCGTTCTTATGTGTGTTCGTCTCACCGTGCGTTTGTACGTGTGTGCGTCTCATCGTGCGTGTGTACGTGTGTGAGTCTCATTGTGCGTGTGTACGTGTGTGAGTCTCATCGTGCGTGTGCGTGTGTGTGTGTGTGTGTGTCTGTTCGCGTCATCGTACATTTGTATGTGTGTGCGTCTCATCATGCGTTAGTATATGTGCGTCAGCCTATGGTTTTGCACGTGTGTGCGTCAGAAACATGGATCTTGCCGCTGCGTCCGCCCGTACCTGTATGCCAGTCTGTGTCAGCTCATGGACTTTTTTGTACTCATTTCCCCGCCCTATCCTCAATCTCATCCCCGTACCCACTTATAAGAAGGCTCCCAGTCGCCCCCCGGCCCTCCAAGTATATGCTACGTAGTGTAGTAAGTTGAGCAAAGCGACGGCCTTAGCAATTCATCCATCCACCACTATCTTTCAATTCATGTGCCACTTACTCCCGCAGCCTCAGAATTAACTATACATCCACAGAGATAGACAGAGAGCCGCCGCGAGACAATTCTTAACCCGCCGTCGTTCGTTCCCTCCCCTCCTCATCCTCAACTGTGCCCAGGAGGCTCGTAGGATTTGTAGATACGACTTGTGGGTGCGGGGGTGGGTGGGTACTAGAGATCCATGGTGGCGGAGGCGGCGGACTATGTGTGTGAATCCACCCCTGAATCGGGCCGTCGCACAATAAGTCAAAACACCTCCGAAACCTTTGCTACTTGGGACTCATTTTCTTCGGAGATATACAAGAGATAATGGGAGGGTAGCAGTATGAGACTTTTTCTCATCCTTTCCAGCACAGCCCGGTGTGTGTGACGTCAGTCGGGGCCGTACGTGTGGGAAACTAATCTGATCCCGGCTTTTTATTCACAGTAGCTGGTACAAATCCCAACGTTGTTATTGCTACTGCTACTGCTACTGCTACTGCTGCTGCTGCTGTTGTTTTTCCACCCAACCGTCACCCACGCGGGTGACAAACTCCCACAGAAGACAACGCGGAATGACCTTATAGTGAAACGGAGGATTCTCCACGGGAAAATTATAAAGCGGACATGAGTTTAACTTGCTTAATTTTCTCATCTGATCCGGGCGAAAACTTAATCATCATAAAAGGAAATGATACAATGAGCCAGGGGTTGACGAGGGACAAGTCCCTTGTCTATTACAAAATATATATATATATACATATGTATACGAGATGAATGAGAGGATGAGAGGATCCCACTCAGGGCTTCCCCCACGATATCTACCCTCCTTCCCCCCACCCCCACCCCCGATTTCAATCTGATTTGTCCCTTTTTGAGCCAGGGCTGAGCAGCATAGGAACTTTCTCCATTGCAACGGTGCGCTAGTAACTTTCACCACCGCAGTTCCCACTAGAAAGTATGCACGAAGCTTCCTTCTACGTATCAAACATATGCACACATACCCAAACACGCACATACATACATATGGCCGTGCTCCAAACCTGAGGGGATCCATGACGAGTTTGAGCTGCAGTATCCAGCAGAGCCCTGCTGTGTGTTCCGGGACTGGTAATTAATGGGCTTTCACTCACTGGATTTCCGGAGTAGCAGTGAGTAGACTTTCCACCACTTTCACAAAATATGATATTTTGTGAAACCAGTCATACACGGTTCTACGAGGAAGTTATTGTCGTTTTTTATATGATGTGCTACGGCTACGGGGGTCCAGTATTAACAACCCACCGGTGTGGATCAGCCTAACACGTACCAAACTGGGATCGTCAGGTGATCCAACCGTTCAAAAACCCAAGATTTTTTTGCAAAAAGGATAACTATATACATATGCATAATAATAGTGGCATCATCTTCCCACTCAAAGTCACAGCTAATATGTGGGATGTGTGTGGGATGATCACTAAATTCTTGGAGGAATGGGTGGGTGCAGTGTCACATCTCCCTCACCCTCAGCCTCACAGTATGGTGAGTAACGGGTGACGTGCTGCGGGAAACGAGAATTGGCGAGGGCGGTGGTGGTGGCTGGAATTTACCCAGTAATAACAACGCTGTGGTGGACCATGATTAATATTGAGCGTCAAAATGTATATTCGCAACCCAAATCAAATTTCGCTTGGCCCTCATTAGTGAATCATAGTGTGTGTGTGTGTGTGTGTGTGGGTATGCATGAGCGCATGTTTGACCTGCCCATGAACCTCTGAAGGTTGGAGATCCCTCGTTCCCGCGGTCATTAAACATGCAAACATAGATGTCTACATTGTACACATCAATATGGCATCCCATGATCTATGAGCGGCTGCATGAGCTTCCGTCCGTGCTCAGGGAAAATCGTGGGATGAAAAACTAAAAATTCAACATGGTGGGCACTGGCGGTGGGTAGCTTGCAGTCCTCAATGGACTTTTTCCTATGATAGTACAGTGCAGTTCATGTTGTGGGAGTGAGGGAATGGCGGGAAAATATGTATGGATAAATATGGTATTGTGTGAGTGGGGGTCGGGGCGGCGTGGGCAGCGTAATAGTGTGTGGTTATTGGAACAGAGTCCTCCCGCCCCACTTTTTCCCTTACTACACACTATATATGGCGATCACATCCCACCAGCCGCCTCATCCATTAGTGTAGGGGGAGCAGGAGTGGGGAATCCCTTAAGCCTATTTTAGTAATTCTCTATACATTAGTCCTAAATTGCCGGATGGCTTGCACTTTAGAGATAATCCAATTTCCATCCCTGGGTCTCATGTTGTAGCCCGGGGATAGGGGGGTGGGCATGCCCATTCCCAGTCCCACTCACAGGCACACACACACATGCACAAACATATGTACAGACTGCTGTGCCACCCATCCGACATATTTAAATACCGATAGAACCCCCATTTGCATCGACCTACTCATAACAGTGTGTGTATAGGCATGCATCCCACACCCGCCCCACCCCCAATATCCAAACACCCTCACTGTTTCCATGCATCCAATTTACTGCCAAAATGGACGTGAAGTTCAGGACATCCCTTTATTTAAAGCCCCCGCCTATCTCCCGCCATTACAATGCATTCACCTGGACACCGCCATGTTCAGACTACCCGCCCCGCCCCCTTTTTATTTAAATGCACACACCTGGACACCCCACTATTCAAACTACCCGCCCACCCCTTCGGTTTAAATGCACACACCGGGACACCCCACTATTCAAACTACGCGCCCACCCCTTCGGTTTAAATGCACACACCGGGACACTCCACTATTCAAACTACCCGCCCACCCCTTTGGTTTACATGCCCACACGTGGACACCCCAATATTAAAACTACCCGCTACACCCTTCCTACTCCTCCACTCACTCCACATGGAATCTCCCATATGACACGCATCAAAGTCTAATACCCGCTGACTGACACGTCCACCGCTGGATCCGGCCATGCTCATACGGTGCATACGCAATGTGCCCACTTTAAACTTTCCTCACATTTCACCTGAGACCAGCCGGAAAAATTGGTAGAAAGTTGGTGGGAGAAATCCCACCACCGCCACCGCCGCAGCCGCCGCCGCCTTGCATTCCATCCATGTCACTCAACGCACCCTGCCTGCCTTTTGAAACGCCTTGTGCGACCACCAGCCAGGAACTAAACTGTGGAAACGGCGGGAAACTCGTGGGATATGAAGAGTTTTCCACTTTATCAGCGTAGGGAGAAAGTAAAGTGAGAAAGTTTCCCGCTCACACGCGAGCACACACATACATATATCCACACACACACACACACACACACACACACACATACTTGACTCAAAAAACATACTTCCTTGACTTTCCCAGCTACACAAAGTAGTGAAGGAAAATATGTGACGAGTCACTCAAGCTCGGCAGGATCTACCAAAAATCCACCTTTCCCATTTAAATCCCCAGTACATAGGGCCCGCAGCCGCTCATTGATTGGCTCGTCTAGTGAGCCTGCCCGAACGCAGTTAGTCCACTAATTTTTTACCATTTCCATTTCAAGTCAATTTCAGTCTGTCCGGGAGGGGGGGGAGGGGGTCAGTTCCTACCACCCAAATGTCCACATAAATATCCCATAGCCATAAATAACTTCAGCTCGGAGGGAGAATATAGGCGAGGGTGGGAGGGGATGGGAGGTGGGCAGGCAGGCAGGCAGGCGGGCGGGCGGGCGGCTGGTATGGTGGGAAATTAGAGAGTTTCCAAAAATAATGGGCATCCGACCGGTCCGCCTACTTCCAGTCACACTCCTCCTCCTCCCCCCATCCTATATTTTTTTCCTTCCAGTTTATATATTATTCATTTGTACATATATATTACACATATATCAACATGTATATATATATATTATATGTACAGATATATAACAAAACTCCGTCCCACCAGCAACATGTGTGCCATATATGGATTTGATACGAGCCATGTGGCCACGAGATGATCATTGTATATGTTCCAAGTGAAAACTCCTCATGTCAAGGTCATCGCACTCCCACACAGCCTCATTCCCACTCCCAATCATGTAAACCCCCGTCAAACCGGGGAAAACGTGGGAAATTCAAACAAATTATCCTCCTCATCAAAAAACAAAAGGAAAAATACGACCTTTGTCAGAATCTTAAAGATGGCACATGAAATCCTCGTCCATTCCACCACTGCACACTGGACCAGCGGAAGTCTGGCAGGATATCGGCTGAAAATTTACGTTCTTCCTCCTACTCCTCCTCCTCCTCCTCCTCCACCTCAATGCTAACTTAAGAGGAACTAATCCTCACAGGCTGAGGAGGAATCCAATCCCGCCAAATGTTACCAACCAAATGACCAATAGCAAATGATAAATATATTCCGCTCTCCTCGCACATTCCCTGGGCATAAGGCCCAACTTCCTCGGTCGTCAACTGTTGTTGGAGAAGAAGGAGGAGGTGGAGGTGAAAATTAATCCGATTATAAATAAATAATTCTCAAACTGTATAGATGAGGATGTGCGGAGTGTGTTTATTTATCTTGACACAACCGCTTCCCTCGTCTCACTCACTCACTCACTCATTCACTCACACACTCATCAGAGCTGGAAGCCCACATGCTCCCATAAACTCATCCCTCAACCCTCCGCTCCGCTACGTCCGAAGACGTGAGCCGTTCTAACGGATGGATTAATGCAATGCGTAAACTTGGTTTACATACGTTGCGGATTGCGGCGGGAAGGCTCCGTCTGGAATCACACGAACGGCTGCACTCTCATCAGAGTGCGTGTATGCCTATGCGTCTCTCTGTCTGAATAGCCGGGAACGCAGGGGTTCTTCCACAAAAGGATGAAACAATAGGGCCCAATAGGGCACAAAACTCGGCGCTCATCCCAGCTCGGATAAATGGCGGGCTCAAAATAAAACTTGTCAGGAGAGGATCACCGCAGGTGAAAAACACCAATAAAGGCTTCCGCCGATTACTCACATGTGCACAGACGGCCGGATTTCCCCTGTTCCCGCTCCGAGGCTTCAAATCGGGGCCACCAGAGGGAGTGACGTCCCATTTGGACAGTGGGCAGTGGACACACTCAGAATGATGTTGGAGGGAAAAGACTTACCCTGGAACTCCTTCCGGGCAGCGGAGACGTTGGTCACGATGTTGGCCACGTGGCCCAGCACGGTGGCGAAGAGGAGAAGGCCGAATAGGAGTTGAAAAATCACATAGAAGAATTCCCCCTTGGTCCTGGGCCGCGGAAGATCCCCCACGATGGTGAGCGTGAGGCTGGACCAGTAGAAGCTCTGCAGGTAGTGCATGACCACGTCCGAAGGCTCCGGCCCCCCCTCCTTGTACACCCAGTCCCGGCTGCCGAAACCATCATTCTTCTGAATGATGTGGAATAGACAGGCGTTCCAGTGATATATTACCAGGAGGTAATGTACCAGACTAATAGACCTGCGGATCAAAGAGGGCACATTTTTTATACATGCATAGGATCCATGTCAGCAGCAGCGGCTCATCCCCCCTGTCACAATTGAGTTCCAATAGTAGTATTCCAGGATCATGCATGCTGATGATGATGATGATGATGATGACAGTACGAACTTCTCCCCTACAGCTGCACTTGCTCTCGGTGCCAGTATTAATGGATGGATATGCAAAAGTATCAATCTTATCTTCACGATATGATCATGATCATCATGATCATCATGATCATCATGATCATCATGATCATCGTCGTCGTCATCATCATCATCATCATCATCATCATCATCATCATCATCATCATCATCATCAAGGGATCATACTGATAATAGTCCTCATTCTGATGAGAATATAAATGGATAATAATATTATGGGAAGTAGGCCGTAGTGGTGGAGGTCCCGCCAACGAGAGTTCCCTCACTTACCTAAACAGGTTGGGATAGTTAGTATGTCTTTCAGTGCGGTCCATGAAGGCCCAAAATCGATAGATTTTAACGAGTCGGAAGCACCGTAGGATGGAATTGAAATCTATGGACAAGTATAAAAAATCAAGGGGAAGGAGACAGAGACAGTCTATGTAGAAAGTGGTCGAGTTCATGTAGTGGTGCCGGAGCTTCGTCGAGTCCGTCTGGAGGACCCCGTCCTCCAGGTAGCCCGTCCGAAAGTGAACTCCGATGTCCAACAGGTACAAAAAGTCCGCCATGTAGTCCAGGCAGAACCAAACCACTAGCGTCTGCCGATTAATTTCCTGCGGGAGAGAATACGAAAACCGACAACGGAGGAGATCAGTGCATGGAGTTCAAAGTCCCGCACCGAGAACGTAATTACCCACGTACTTCAAAAAGTCAGGATCATTACGGTCACCATTTGCCACACACACACACACAAGCAGAAAATTTTACACACACACACAAAGACACAGACATGCATACAAGCAGAAAATTTTACACACACACACACAAAGACACAGACATGAACACAAGCAGAAAATTTTACACACACACACACAAAGACACAGACATGCACACAAGCAGAAAATTTTACACCCACCCACCACCCCATCCCCGCGTTCCATTAAATCCTCCCAAAAAATCCCATCCCTCATAGGGTCATACAGTCCATGACAGTATAATATGTGTCATCATCATGAAGATTGCTATAAGTCCTAAAGTCGAGCTCCCAACCAGCTCGACAGGAGGAGGAGGAGGAGGAGGAGGAGGAGGAGGTAGCTCGGAAATACCCCTGTGAAGGGGGGATTACTGTACTGTGTGTTGTCATCATCATCCACGGTATGACGACGTCAAAAGGCGGGCTGGGTGGATGAGGGAACGAACGCTGTATGGCTAATGTACTTTCTAACTCCCGCTAACGATTCGGGATGCGGAGGAAGGAGGGGCCTACATAATAGGAGCCGCCACAGGATCGCCTAATCAGTCCTCCACCAAATGACAAGCTCAACGACGTCAGCGAGTCAAATCCGAGCCAGCAGAGGTTGGGCAGAGAGAGAACTCGAATACTTGAATGGAGGTGACACGGAGGGGGAGTGGGGGTTCGATTACACACACACACACACACGCCATCAACTCCTTGGGCTTTTACATACACATGGGAAGGATGGGGAAAGAACGGTCCTCATGCTCATCCCTTCCAAATTTGCGGGTGGGGACCGGAACCACCACCGCCAATCGGCCCAATTTTCACTGCGTATTTGAGGTAGGAGAGAGATAGTCAACTAATAAATGGATACGGGCTCGGTCGTAAACGTGCGCGCCGCCGATAATGCTTGGAATTAAATCAGTGCCGACTCTATGGAAATCTTCTGCTTCGTTACACACACACACAGACACACTGCACAGGCTTACATAACACATCAATGCACCAAAAACACAGGCACACACACGCACACACACACACACGCACACACACACAAACACACACATACATGCACCACATATACAAGGGCACACCTCAAATCCACGCAGCACCCCACACATGCACAAAGTTCATCCAAGCCGTACACACGACCATAAAAACAACCAAAAATATAAACGTACATACGAGCACACGCACACCGACCAAACACAGCTAAAAATAGTAAAAAAAACACTCGCACACCATGTACACTCAATCTTCCAATGCACAATGTATGCAGTACACACTCACTGCCAGACACCCTTCCACACACACTACCCACCCCACGCACACTCAACAAAATCGGACACAAAATGGATCCATCTCGTCCGAAGAGCTCACCTGAAATGCAAACCTATAGATAAGAACCCAGAAGTTGTATAGAAAGGCGAGGGACACAACCATGGACCAGTAGTAGCAGAGGCGGCCGGCGGGGTCGAAGACGAAGGTCCACCTACAGCCCGTCTTCTCCGAGCTCGCCGTGGACGACTCCCACTTGTCCAGCTTGAGTTTGGAGCGGATCTCCTTCCGTTTATCCCGGGGTCGTTTCGAGGAAACGTCCAGCTCGGAGTAGCAGGCCTGGGAGTACTGAGGGGCGAGATTATTCCTTTGGGTGGGGTTGCCCGTGTTCGCCTGAGCGGAGGCGGAGAAGGACTCCCGTGAGAACCTCTTCCGCCCGCCCAAACTCACGCCCTGCAACAGAGAGGAAGAGAGAGGACAAGAACATGAGCGGCGCTATCAAGGCCAAGTCCACATAGTCATCATTCCAACATGTATTTCTACATAATATATTTTATTATCCATCAATAATGGGGCCCAGGATTTTCTCCGGCTTCTCCGCATGAGTATAAATGTGTGCACATGCATGGATGTAATCCAAGGTCTTGTACTTTGTACTGTCCATGTGCATGCATTGAGGAGGAGGTGGACCAATCCGGGGAAAACCTCTCCGAGACTACCCGCGAAAACTTAAAGAGGCTCCTTTACGCACAGAATTATTGGAAAATTTATGAGAGTGATTAAAGGAGGTTATCGTCTCATCCTGTACACCCTCCGTGTTGCCATGAATTCAGTCGTGATAATTAGTGCGCCGAGGTCATCATTTCTAACCCGCCCCGTCCATCTCTCATCCCCATAATACTCATAACATGTAACGCATAACCCCGGCCTTTATGACCTCAACGTTTGCCCTCCAGGGGTTTCACCATCCTCCCCCCCCCGGAGTAACTCTCCCGCCAGAGTGAGAGCTGGTGGACGGAGGAGCCGTGATAATGGGATAGTAGGGTCGGAGATATGCTCCATCCCGATTGGTCGTTAACTGATGATAGCTTTTGAATACGACCTCAATCTTGGCACACAATAGCATACACTAATGACTTATTTATTTCCACCCATCTCCCGCCCCATTCCTACCGCCGAGTATAACAACGAACCCACCGGAGGACTACAGTTCCCACGAGTCCAAACACACACACACACACGCACACACACACACACACACACACAACTTTACACTGGAATATTCTCCTGAATGTGTAAGCGGAGAATGGGACCGGTATTGTTTCGTAACATCATCATCTCTCTCTTCCTCCCCTTCACACAACTACAGATTGCCGATCCGTATCTCACTCCCAGTCGCTCCCTCCCTCCCTCATCTTCCACCGCACATGTCATCTCGAGTACATCGTAATAATCAAGCCCATTCCACGACGATCTTCCTGTAACCTCCGTTCCGGCATCCTCATGGGGTTCATTCCTCCGTGTGTGTGTGTGTGTGTGTGTGTGTGTGTGTCAACGGAGCCGAACTCAAATTTCATACTGCAGGGTAGACAAGGGACTTGGCTCCAGAGTATCGCCCCACCGAACGGACTCTTAAATGGAGGTAAATGAGCGAGGTGGAACTATATATGACTACGAAATGGAGCTTGACTTCCTCTTTGTCATCTCTGTATGGGATCATTAGCCCTGCATGATCACTGAATATCAACGAGAGTCTGTCGGAAGTGGGCTGAGTGGATCCAGGAGAGGGAGCGGAGGGAAGTTGCGCAAGGGAAGGCTCTCAGGAAGGAGAGATTCCAATGGATTCGGCAACACACTTTGACTCGTTATATGACTCACTCAAGCTACTGGCGGAGATGAGCATGTGGAGAGGATTGTGGGGTGAGGAGATTCTGCATGTGTGGGCTCGTGTATTCTTGTGTGCAAGTACAGGTGTGAGTGCAAAAGTAACTGTGTGTGTAGCGCACCTACATTTAAGCGTGTGAGCGTGTGTGTAGGGCAACTATGTGTAAGCGAGTGTGTGTATGTGTGTGTGTAAGCGTGTGTGTGTGTGTGTGTGTGTGTGTGTGTGTGTGTGTGTGTGTGTGTAAATGTGCGGCAGAGCCAGGGTCATACGAGCTGTCGGGATGAAAGAGTCTGTTCACCTGAAATTACACAGTGACTTCACCTAAAATTCGACGGACTGGAAATCAATTTGAAGGTGACGGACCAGCTCGCTCTGCCAGAGCATAGCGGACTGGTCGGGACTCGGGACCAGAAGTGGCCGCAAACAGCCATGAAATTAGAGAGGCGAGAGGAGCTTTCCAGCTCCGCACCACGTTCGTCTGTGTGTGAGTGTTGGGATTTGTGAAATAGCTCTGTGTGTAGTATATGTATGTGTCTGTGTATGTGTGTGTGTGCGTGCGTGCGTGCGTGTGTGTGTGCACTGACCGTCGGAAGATGATTTACACTCCAACTTCTCCACTATGCCCTTGTTACTCGTGAGACGAGGAGGGAAAGCAGAACCAATAGCACATTTCACTTCAAATGTACATACGTATACGCACACACTCACTCACTCAGACGAATTGGTTGAGACAAGGCCAGTCAGTCTGATATGGAGAAAAACGATTCAATCTCTCCCTCAAATACGCACACATAGCACTCATGGCCGGAGGTCTACAGCGAGCATATCAGTAGTATGGGCACGCAAAGGTGTGAAATTGCCCAGGATCCCCTCCCTGACCCGCTCCCTACTGTGGGGGGAAGTGGCTACTGGATTATGTAGGACGGTGGGTGGGACACGGACGTGTGGGAGAATGCATACGTGTATGAGAGGCGGTGGGGGAGAGTGTAGGAAATTATAATTTCTCCCGAGAATCCTCCTCAAAGTCAAGTCTCCTATAACTTACATACAATTCATAGCACAACAGTAAATGGGCTCTGCCGGATGGCAGGGGATATAAAGTTGAGTAATGCCCCCGTCAGAGCACACGCTTCAAAATGGATCCTCCGCGCTCCACCAGCCACCCACTTGCCAAATCACTCCGATAAATTTGATGGGCAAGCATCCGTCAGTCCCTCATCCCGCCACTGGTCGTTATTTCCTCATTCAGCACACACATACACACACACACGCACACACACACATTCGCACATGCTCACACACACACACACACACACGCATATGCAGACACACATATGTACACAAACACTGACCCTGGATTCAATAGTCGCAAACTTGAGCCACAATCTGGAGCCTGTGATGACCCCTGGAACGTACAGGAACAAAGTTGGTAAATCCCTTATTCCTCTACGCCTCTACGGACAACTGGTCTGGCCTGATTACTGGACGTGGGGAATATCTGCGCGTTGGAGGAGCAGTAGCGGGCTTGAAGATGCACACAGTGACATTTCTCAGTCTGAACTACCAAATACGAGCCTTATGTTTGGGAGACGATTTACGGAGTGGGAATATAAATCAGAAAAGTAAATTTCCGAGCACAGGCAAAAGGTCAGTGTGCGTGCGGAGCTTCCCAGAATTTCGGGTGGAGGGGCTTGGGTTGGGACGAAACTTTTGAAGCCCCGCAGAAACTTTCCCTTATTGCTCCTTACTCATCCGACTCAGAACTTTAAAGAATTCTATAGCTATGCGACGACGATGACGACGACGGTCTCCCGATCGTCCCTATGTGGTCTCAACTCCAAGGACGAGAAGTTTTGGGCAGGATCCAGAAGCTGGTGGACCGGGAGGTCCATTAGGGGTCAACCAAGTGGAACCATCTTTATCGAACTCACATGTACACTAATTACGAGGGATCCAGGAATACCGCACACACACACACACACACCACGCCATTGCTATTCATCAAGAAAATTTATATAGACAAGACTCCGTCCCCCCACCCGGAGGGGTGTGGACGGAACAAAGGAGAGTGATGTAGACAGAACTGTTGGTACATAGATACATAAATTCCGTTTATGCCTCAGCCTGTCTGCCTATCCCTCCTGCCCCTTCATCCACACGGAACTCCTCCAGTCAGCGACGTGCTCTCTCGCCGAGATCTTTCACCCATGTTCGAGAGTTGAGCCAAGCCGACCCCGTCCTGCACAAAGGATATGTGCACTGAAGACCGAGCTATGGCTGGAGTGATACTTGATTTCCCGGGGAACATAGAAGAGCTTCTTCGCAGCATGGTGGATTACTTTTGATTGCTTTTCCATCTCACAGCAGGGGTAGTTCCCACCTGGGAGATCCACTGGGTACAACCTATAAAATGTTTTATTGTGAAATCAACGCAGCGTCTCGCACCACCACCACCACAACCACCAGCACCACCACCACCATCACCGTCGCTCACTTACACTGTGAATCAGATTATTATCGGGAGTACAATTATTCCAACTCGCTTTTACGATTTCAACTCGAATTCAGGTTGGGAATTGTCGTCGTCCCGTCCTTGCCTTCGTCATCCTCCATTACTGCTCCCCCAACTCCCTCTGCATGCTCCAAATGCATGGCATGACACGGAAAAATTATCGCCTATTACACAAAGAGATTTATGAATCATAAAGTAAATTACTTTGGGCTCATTCAGTATACATATGCATACATATAAATCTCCACCACATTCCACCGCACAGGGAGAAAATACGAGGTGGGACACTGTTGCACAGTCAAACTTTACCATATGTATAACCATTCTACACAATACAACCCACACACGTGCATACCTCCTCTCAAAACTTCCACAGTTCAAAAGGATCAACATTGGAAGGGAAGCGAAGAATTGCTCATATACCGACGAGCCGGAGTTGCTCCCAACAACCAAATTACATCTGTCAACACCATGTGACTACAAAGCTGTGGTCCACATCACGGCAAGGAACACACAGAGTTGTCATAATTGTACACATGATAATGGCTGGGCGAAACAGAGAGGAAATAGATTTTCCAATAACAAGCCCCGACTTCATCGAATGCTACACATCCTACACCACGAGACCGTGTCGTCATTTGGATGTGAATAAAATTATTCGGAACTGGTTCCTGCGCCCAAAATACTTCGACCAATACCCGCATCCCACCTCACCGAGAGAGTGAGGCAAATACAAGGATAATCTTCTTCCTGTCTGCACAAATAACTCTGTTGGGACACTCACAAATATTCACTCACCACCGCGGCCCGCAAACCAGAATTCTGCAAACACTTTCAGCGGGAAAACTACAATATGTCCGCCATCCCCCTCCGCATTCCCGCACATACGAATTAGGAAGGTAAAAGAAGAGACGCTCAAGGAAATTCGCGGCTTATTTTACTCCAGAAGAACCCGGGGAATTTTTGCACTCCACCGCACCGAAGCCGCATCAGCATAACTGATTACTGTCGTATTCGTCCATGCTGATGCAAAACATTGCATCAAGCACGGGGTGAATCCAATGGTCTTGCGAAAATGGTTGGCAAACCATCGCACCGATCCCAATGCTGGATCCGGAATACGTTCCCCACTGAGCACTTGTAGCAGGATACAATTTTCGTTGTCATTTCCGATATTTAAATTCGGAAATACGATACAAAGTAAAATCCGACGAGTTTGAACGTCCGCGGGACTCCCCTATTTGCCAGTATGTTAAAAACTGGCCAGTGCCACATGACGTTTTTCATTGAGTGTGACTACGGCGGAACCGCGGGAAATTCAAAATATGAGCCATTGCAGGTCGTTCGCCCACCCACGCCTTCACACCTTCCCTGGCTGAACGATGTGCCATGCACTGTATATCGACGATTAAATTGCCAAAACCAACAAATCATTTTTGCCTAAATTTCTAAGGGACGCCGGAAGTCACGCCGTTTTAGGAACTTCAATTTTGATAAACTGTCTCATGAATTACATGGAAAACTAGTTTTAGAAAGTAAGTGTTAATGTGGAATTGGTGGTAGTTTAATATCGTGATTGCAGATTAACAAAACATCGTACAGATTACCGTGTTATTTAATCCGTAGTCTCGGTAAAATTTTAATAAGAAAGTAGTTAGTCGGATGGTAAACATGCCATCCCTGATTTTAGTGAGTATAATTAATTTCTGGTGTGGGTTGGAGGAATCGAGCTAGGTGTGGGTATGGAAGGTGTTGATGAAACAAGTATGGATGTGGTGGGCCTCACAACTGTTTGACGAGTCAAAGATCCAATCCTGGCTTTTGCATTTAAGCGTCGATATGTACTCGTAGTGAGGGCTGTGTGGAAGTGGAGGATGTAGTGGAGTGAAACACTCATATGGAGCCATTTTTAGTGCTGGCAGAATACCGAATTGGTTCTCTGTCCTGAGGAGATCCCTTCGTGTGGATTTTATCTCCAAGCCTCATCTGCGGTGATGATGACAACTGACAGCCACTCTTGCCAACGACGTCGTCATCTCATCTCTCAGTGATTTATACACACGGGGACATCAGGGGAAGTGGAAGTGAGATGTGATGCAGAACGTGTTATTTGAATTGACGCAGACTCGGAAACCTGTCTCCTGCAGGTATAGTTTGGCATATCACGGTTTTTTTTAGTGCGGAAAGGATAAAAATTAACTCTGTGATGAAGAAGACTCCATGCTTCATGTACCTGTCAGTAAGAATGTCAGTATACACTGGAGTGACTTCTGGAATGAGAACATGTAGAGTTTGCAAACATTTTCTTCTATTCAAAGGGATTATATTGGGATCACAGAGGGGCTGTCTGTGTTGTGCTCTGCTTCTGCTCGTATTCACTCGCTCCCTTTGACTCCGAACCTCTTAATATCTCTTGATATCCGACAGGATTTTACGACACGGACCCACTCCGCCGTTATCTTTTACAAGAGGATTCGAAAGCGGGGAAAAGAACCATACCAGGGAAGATAAGAGTTTTTTTGTCTGGTGAGATTTTTAAAAAGGAATATATTGCGAATGTGTAATTGGGTCGGCTTATGATGATGTGAAAAAGAGTCTGTGCGGAAGTTTGTAGTTGCTCGTTCCCTGTACGGGAAGGATTTCCCAGAATTCTCTACGATTTGCCTCCCCACAGGACTGAGAGCAGTAAAACGAAAGAGACACGAGATCCAACCATGCGACCAGACGCTCCAGGAGGCGGAGGAACATAAAAGAAATAAATGGTTCATGATGAAAATCTAGTGGGTGAGAGACAGAAGCGGGAATAAATTCAGGCCCGATGACGTCGTCGCTCCTCCGCAGGTCATAATAATTTTTTGATCGCACCAATTAATTCTTTATGCTACCTCGTGTACATAAAACTTTTGAGGAGATTGAAAAATGAGGAATTTCCCCTTTTTAGGTACCCAACCACCGTCCCCTACCACCGTGGGCGGCCCATGTAGAACTTTACGGAAGTTGAGGAGGAGGATGAGGAAGATGGGAATGGAGAATGCTGAGATACTTGACGTTGAGGACAAATAAAACAACAAATAGGCTTCCAATTCTACAGTTCCCACATAAAAATGTCCATCTGCAACTGAGAACTGGGCTATGGCAACATGGGACAGTTTTCAAGGAAAAATGGACGCGGGGACGTAACCCGGGATTTTGTGACCATTCCACTACTGCTCCCGACTACGACTGGGGGCGGGTGGGAGCGTAAACTCCCAAGGTTTTTTACGTTCGGGAACGACCAGGAAGGACTGGGATTGGTTGGGAATTTTGTGGGAAAGTTGATGGTAAATGGAAAATGACAAATCAATGTCATGTATGCAAGCGAGTATGTTCCGTGGGAGACGACAAGATGCGGATGTTGTTTTCTTTCAGAATCGAGTATATATCTTTTGTATGCAGTCTCATCCGCCATTCCAAGAATTGTAATAATTGGACCACAAAACGTGCTGGAGTGACGCGTACGTGGAACGGCAGAATAAATACGGAACAAGAGACTGCAGTAGGAGTAGCAGCAGCAGTACCACCATGGCCGCTCCTGCCACCAAGGGAGGAGGCAATTTGAATAGTGATTCCATCGTTCCCATAATCATGGCTTCAGCAGCCCAAAAACCAATGGGAACGTGGCTCTCCCAAGTCCCCATTTTAGTATGTCATGTGTGGCAGTTCTGTCTCCTAGTGCCTTGAACTACGACCGAGTGAGTCGCCTCCATCACGTTCGTGGAACGGAAGTGATTGCGTGTTTACTTTATAGGGAAAAAATTGATCCTAGCCTCGTTCCATCTTTACTCTCCTCTCTCATCCTCCATCCCATCATCATCGTCGTCATCACCCTGATCGTCAACTGCACCAGGATCTATATACGGGTTTGCCGGAGCCAGTATTTTATTCCGTCAACTAGCATAGTGCTAAGCTCGTGATGATGATGATGACGATGATGATGGTGGTGGTGGTGGTGGTGCTGCTGCTGCTGGTGTTGTGGCTGGCTGATGAAACTTCTATAAAGTTTTTACCTCCTGCCCTTCCCTCGCCCACTTCCCGCCCTCCTTCCCTTACATCAACAGACTGGATATGGTGAAACTTGGGACGTCACTGCCTCAGGCAGGAGGGGATAGTGACAGAAGCATCTACCATTCCCGAGAATAGCTGAGAGTTGAGGGAAATGTCGCGACGTCAAGTTCACTCGGAGAAGAAGCCCCGGGCGATCCAGTAACTAGTGTGCATTATTCATTTCCCTGAACCTACGAGCTGGTTTAGGTGAGCGTATAATTAATTTTACCACATTTCCCGCCAGTCATGATTTGATTTTCAACTTTTTTTTCCTAGAAGCATCGCCGCCGCTAAAAAAAATATCCTCATCCATCACATCAGTGCTCTTATGGAGGCAACGGAGGAGATCCCTGCGTGTAAGAAGCATAGCTATGAGGAATGCAGTTAGAAAATCAGTCAGTCAGCTTTACCTGCTGATCGCGACATTATTAGCAGTGAACCACGACGCCGTAACCCAAGAAAATGTCTCGTCCACTGGTCAGGCGAGGTGAGAACTCCTGTGTTTCTTCGCACGTAACTCCCAATCAGATGCCCTTAGTAAATTTGCAGTTCATCTTGAACTGCACCTATGCAGTGGTATTCCACATCTTTACCCCGAGTGTCCTCTTTCCTCTAATGTGACAATATGTTGATTTCCTTCACAGCTATTCTCGACCCACTCTCAAGTCAGGCGGCCTGTGGAAGAACCGGAAAGGTCTCCTAATTTCTGGAGCGCCTTGTCCATTAGAAGCCGAGGAGGAGGAGGACGACGACGACGACGACGAGGCGCGGGATTACTTTGGATTAAGACTGGATTAAGATTCTGTCACATAAACAAAGTCCGCCACGTGCGGACTGGACTCTAGAGCTATCCATGAGGACAGTGGAGCTCGGATTTCAAATGCCTCCATTATTTATAGCACTTTATAAATCTCTCTATGTTCTTCCCGTATTCAAGTCTAATTTTTCCCAGTCTCATTAAATCCTCATTGCATTTGTCGGAAATCCCCTCTTTCTACCCCCATCATTCTAGCCAGGCATTCTGTAGTCTCCGTCCAAACTATAAATTCTCTTCATAAGCCCCCCTCCTCTCTCTCTCTCTCTACCTCTCCTTAATAGCACTCTAATTTACACTTGTGAATTATTCCTTTAGGAAAGAGACACGAGAGTAGAGGGAAAGAGAATAAAAGTCGGAATTGGGAGGTGACTTCACCGAGTCAACATGCTGATTGGAAATTTGCGGAAAGCAGGGTTGAAGAAAAAAACGGCGGGTTTCCCACGGCCCAGTTTTTGAGCTACGGACGAATAAATACTGACGAGGGAACGGAAGATACGGGGGATGCCGACGTGAAGACAATGCGGGGACTCTGGTACAATTTGTCTGTACGCTCACATCCCTCCCGACGAGAACTCACTGGCATTTCCACCCCGACACACAGTCGTGAAGTTGGGATTTAAAAAATTTGAATGCGGAAGAAAACTGACTCGACTGTCCGCTCGTATGGTTGAGTAAGTAGTAAAGAGCCGCCCCTCCTGAATACTGGTCCCCCGCGGCCGTCGCTATGCTAAAAGATAACTTTGCGCAAAAGACTCACGCATGTAATGTATTTATCTCCCTTGCAGGATTCAGCAGGACGGCCCTGGAATAATTATTTCACACGTCGTCGTGAAACCCTGTTTAATTTAGCCCGCGTCACACCGCATAGCGGAGGAGCCCGGAGGAGGATCTAGCAGAGTGAAAGAGTGAGCAGTGTGGCAGAAGGAAGGGGATGGTCGTGGATGGAACGGAGTGATCTTCATAGTCTCTACGTCAAAGTCATGCCGCATTACGAGCGTGTGTACCAGAGGAGCAGCAGTAAGAGCTCCTCCATAGCATAGGGTCCGACCAAGTCCAGGAGTCGGAATGGAGCACGTCTCCCGAGAAGCCTTTGAATAAATCGGAAGTGACAGTTGTTTACAGCAAAACCCCCTGGTCCCCTTGCCCCGCATCGTAGTGGAAAGTAGAGTGTCCTACAGTGGAGTATGAGAGGGAGCCGAATGACCTCCATTCACTCCACAAACACACACACACACACACACACACACGCAAACACACGTGCACATAAACTAGCACCCACACAATATACATGTAGATGCACAACAGTGGCCATCATGTTTCACTGGTGGAAACAATAAATCCTTATAATAAAACAGAACGCACGCAGTTCCCTCCACACACACACACACAAACACACATACTCCCCAATTGGCCTCATAAAGTTTCTTTGAACAGGCGGAAACAGGCGAGGGCATCATCCTCCCCCATGCATATTCACGAGTTTTAAAAAAATACTGGAGGAATAAAGACGGGGAAATTAGGGAGAATCTGGATTTTCCACCGTTCCTCCCCGTCATAAAACTTGTTTAGAAGTCTGG
>WJFA01000530.1:0-35087 GCA_009870155.1 Pseudobourletiella spinata
TTTACAAGGGTCATCTCGATAATCCCTAGAATGAGTCACCTCATGTGAGTATGAGGAGTCACTCTACTTAAAGTGAGTCATGTTGAGATTGTTATAAGAACAGTCATACATAATCCGACAATACCACCTGACAGAAAGAGAGTTGACCTCATTGGCCAGTGAGTAATCACATGGTTATGGCAAAAACTAATCGTAATACAAGTCATGCGTACGAAATTGATGACTATTACAGACACGGCAACAATATAGTAATTGCGTCAGTGCTGCCGGAATTATATTTTTCTACCCCTACTGCGCAGCAAAACCAAAAAAATGTCAGAATACCATTATCTACTTAGTTAAAATATTGGGGAAAGTCCAAGGAGGCCCTGGAATCGAGTTCTGATCAACTCAAATTGGAAATTCTGGCATGAATGAGTTTTAAAATAGAGATACCGTATACATTTCAGGCAGCCATTGTAAAATGTATCCAACTAACGCTAGGCGTAAGATCTTGCGGTGGCCAAAATCGTTCGTTCATTCATAAAGCGCGGTAAGTAAATAAACCAAAACTTCGATGTCCCACATACGAACTTTCACTCGGTGAAAGTGGAAACTTTACAAGTTGTATGTAGCCAGACATACAATGAAAAATGCATTTGACACTATAGAAATCATACATATGACCTCATACATAATCATATCTTTGTGTGCCAGTCCCGCCGACTCAATTCAGAAGACCGGAAAACACGATTGAATCTAGTCGGATCTCCCCATTAAGATGATGGGCAATTAACTATAAAAAACTACGAAATGACAGCAATTACTGATTGTGTGAAGTTGCAGACATCTTATTCATGTGTTCACACACGTCGCTGCCGTCGTGACGTCGGGACTATTTTAGACCCTCCGTCCGTACCGAATATGTGAACTTGATTGCATTGCATTAGAAGGTCTCATCGTTGAGGAAATTGATCGGGAATAAGAGAGTAATGACGCACGGGACGTGAAGGAGCAGAAGGAAATGTATATCCTCCTTCCGCTCTTTTACATTTTCTTCACTAAAACCAATCTTCCCCGTACGGAAAGGAGGTTTCTAGACCATCCCGGTTCCCTACCGTACCTTACAGAACAAAAATCAGCCACGATGAAGAACACGAAAGGTATTCCCTTTGTTTATTTATTTTGCTAATCCGCTCACGAGACATGGACACCGCTGAGGTACATTAGCCCTTCCTAACACGGGAAATCCTATTCTGCACAAATGAGCTATGGCAAATTATATTTCAGGAGCGTATTGCTTCGCTGAGCACCTGAGCATGTACATGGATAGAGCCAGAGGACAAATGGGAAATAACGAAAAATGATCCAATTTTTTGAAACTGACGAATAACAGGAGAAAGTACGGGTAGGCGCTACGTTAGGAATGTGTAAAAAATGTAGGCAACGGATGAGGGATGAGGCAGAAAGAATGACGGCAGCACGAAATTATAATGATACAGCTCATCACTCCGTTCCTTTAGAAAACTTTCACTGACGTCGACGATCCACGGTGTAGAATATTCCTCGATGGTATTTTCAGAGAAAACTTAACTCATTATGCCTCTTTCTTTCTATTTTTTTTCTTCTCGGATCTTCCGGAACTTCAAACTGTCAAGCCCGCATGACAGCATTTCATTGAGGAAGAGTGAAAATAAAATATAATAGTATTTGGAGGGGGACGGAGTTTTTCATCGCTATGACAATTTAAAATGCTGGAGGTGTTTACTTAGATGTGGTGCTTACGTCCATGACTCTCCCTGCTGCTATAATTCACCAGTTGAGTCTGCTACTTCCGTTCCTACAGTTCACGAACTAAATTTTCGGCTTCGAATCCCATTATAGTTTTCCTGTTGACTCCCAGTATAAATAGCCGAGAATTCGTCTAAATTTTTAAATTTTAAATATAGTTTGAGTGATACGAGGAGCAACGACATTTTAGTTGTGAGTGATGCAAAATTTCAGATTATGTTAACTTTTAGGTACCGATAATTTTATTGTGTTGCTCAAACTTTGGTTTAAATTTAAATTATGCATGATTTCCCACACATGCATTGCAGTTTCATTCGCAAAGTTGAAAGTTTCAAATTAGAAAGCTAAGTTTGACATATTAGTCTATGGTTCATTCTTCAATAGTGTTCATCAAAATATTGTATTATTAATTTGAATGATATAATTGATGAAAATGCAGAGAGTTCGGAGCCAATGCTCGAATTCGTATTGTTCGTATTTGTTCCGGAAAAATATTCGTATTCGTAATGGTAAACGGCATTCGATCGTTCACAAATTCGTATCATCAAATATTCATATCCGAATGCTTGTAAAATATTCATTTTCATCCGTAATCGAATTCGAATAATACTAGTACACCATCATTGCTTGCGTGAAAGTTGGATTATGACGAAGAGCTCGCGAAATTATGTGAAATTTCACTTCCTTCTTACAACGCAGCGTCGTTCAGGAAAAACGGAGGAACATAAGACTTACAACAGTACCACCAGGTCCCGCGCGTAAATTTTGAGCGTTTTTCGAATGAAATAGAACCAGCACTATAGCTTCTATATTTTGCTGACAATCCTGCCGTGAAACTTTATATTGACATATCATAAGGCCAACAGCGAAGGTGTATTGGACAATCAGATTATTATAATAATAATATTTTACTCCTCTTTCTTCGAGATGGATTCAGTATAGGAAATCCAAGGATGTAAGCCGTAAGGCCCGGCTTTTCGAGTGTAATTTAGATGCCAAAGTTATAGGCAGTGACAGTTGATGTATCAGAGGGGGTTGAAAAAGTGGAATGGTTCCTAAGTGTTCCTTTGTGAGGGAATCAACAGTGGTGTCTTCCCCTCATGAAGTATGACATAATAATAACGCCATATCCATGGAGAGAAGCTATTGTGTTGAAACAGATAAGGTAAATTCCTAGTTCATTCCCAAGTGTGAATCTCTGCTATGTTCTCTCTCTCGGAGACCTCATTTGAGTTTCTGCTGAAAGGATTCCGAAACAAGTGCAGGCTGGAGTGTCGATTTTGTTGTGTAATATCGATTTTCTCAGGCCCCACATAGCTGATAATATCTCGTAGGAACCAAGTCCTTTAGGGTCCCTCGTGTGCATATGATTTCAGCCCTAATAGACGTTTGTGTGTGCCATTCACAAGTTGTGTCCCAATCATCCATGCCTCGGCCAGCCAAAAGACGAGTACCGAGTTGAAAATGATGAGATATTCAGTAATGAGGTTATGCAGGATTCTCTTCTAATCTGAAAGTTGCTCCTGTGGAGTGTGTTTTGATTGCCTTGGAGGCACAGCATGTTCACAAAGAACGTGCTCAAGATTGCAGCAGTGGCGACGGTCCACATTTTACCCATTTAATGACATCATCACGTGTAGAGATCATATAGGACTCTCTACCGGAAGAAGCTAGGTTGGGTGAGATCCTAGTTGTTAATGATACCCTCTACCTCCGCCTTTTTATTGAGCTAAGGCAAGATGTGTGCAGTGTTGCCTTTGAAGTTTGCAAATCCACACAGTACACTTCATCCGACTAAAAGTGCACCGCCTAGTGATGGAGAGTGTTTCTGGTGTTTATTATATCAATATATTAAAAAAGTTTTAGTGCAGAGCAGGCGTGAAGAAGGATAAAGGGTCTGTTGAGGGAAGTTGTTCAACTTTTGGCAGTGGAACAGTAACGAGAAGTCACAAACAGAAGCCAAGCCTATTCAGCTGAAACCAAACGTACCGGTAGATCAACATAGTGTACTTATATCCCTGCGTATCAATTAGAAGTGCTCTCATATTTTGAAAGTACTACGAAAAGGAGACCATAATTTGGAAATGATTTCAAGTATTCGTTTTAATGTGATTTGATGTTGCCATAGCCAAGCCGGTTCTCGGTCCTGATGCGGAGAGTGTAACTCCCACGCGAAATCATCACAACATTATGCGGAATTTAGTCAAGCACGTAACATGGTTCGTCCTACTGATATACTGACAAGCTAATGCGTTGAAATCATTCCACTTTAGTAGTCAGTTGGAAATCTGTACAAAACAATTGCGTGAGCATCTGTAAAAGTGTCCATAAATCCGTCGGAAAGCAAGGATAAAGGGTAAACTGAATCGGTGGATACAAGTTGACCGAATTTTTTCTGCTCAAGTTCAAGCTAGCCGCAGTTTTCAGTGGCTGCACTAGTAAAGGGAGAAAGTTATTATTGATGCCCCGCGAAAGTCCTTTAACGAAACTGAAACTCCGAGGCTCTCCTCTCTTGCTCCCAGACTATGACCACCAAAGAAGGTTTCACGGTCATGAAAATGTCGACTCTCGTTCTAGCCCATAAGCTCTTTGTCTAGCAAACTGCAAACTCTTCGCCCTTCACTTCCCAGTTTCATCTTTCACAAAGCGAGACTCCAAGCTTTTAGTTTTGACAGAGCTCACAACCTTAATTTAGGCAAGACCAACAGGGAATACCCTACACTCCTTTTCTACAAAGCCTCCAGGCTCATCCGACCGTAACGAAAGAACCCCAATAAAGTTTTCAGGGGCCCACTTGATTTGATTCGAGCCCTCCATCCCTTCATCACTTTGATTCCAGTGCTGCGATGATGTGGTTCCTTTCATAATTTGCAGTACGATTTCGTTAACGAAGCGTGGTAAGCTCTGATCTCGGAAATTTCAAACCAAAGGATTGTTCTTTGATTATGCAGACGGAGTGACGGCTTTGGGGAAACTCTTAAACCATTTAATTATCGCTCAAGCATATAATATTATGGGAATTTCCAATATCAAATAATACGAATTAACGATAATCACGATACTTGGGAAAGCAGGGATCTAGAGCTACTAATCACCACTTTTGAGAGTGGATGAGGAAATTGTGGTCACAATTGGAATTGTGAGAACCAGAGAACCTTTGATATGGCCGCAAAATTAGAAATTTCCTTTCAAAGTACGTAGGAGGGCCGTTTGAAATGGTGAAAGTTTGTCTGAACTTTGGGAGCTCTAACGTGTGAGCAGCTGCTACAGCAAACCGTAACTCTGGCGTTGAGTCAACCCCTGTGATGCAGCTGCACCCACTTGTTCAAACCAGGGCTGGCAGTTGATCATGGTCAGTGGCCAGTAACGGTTGTGGGCTGTCACTTTCCACACCGACAGAGATAACTCCAAAGAAGTGGTTGGGTAAGAGCGATAAAATATTAGTGGAAGCTAAAAATATTTCCCAACACCCAAAGTATCCTAGTCAGTAATTCTAAGCTCTGCCTGTTCGTCATGATACGGCACAAAGTTCCGCACGAGTATCCGGCATTTCCAGTACAACCTACGACTATTTGGGAGCATGACACGTGTCGTCACCCTCTAGGTAAATATTTTCATGAGAACTCATCCCCGTCACTAACAAAGTCTTATAGTAAAAGCGTGTGGGGAATATAAAAGTTTGAGCAAAAAACCCAATAAAATCACTGGAGTATACATGCTCCGCTGTTATCCACCTCGGGCAAGGAGCTCAATTGAGATTCTTATAAGCCAACTTCCTGACGACGAGAAGAGCGGAAAACTTTCATTCTCTTCCGGCATGTAATAATGATATAACCTGGAGGGATCTTGCCAGCGCAATTCGTAAGAGAGTCTTGTAAGATTTTGTCTTATTTACCCCAAGTGCACCTCCGTGACTTCAATTACTCTTGCAGAGTGTGAGGGTCACACGAAGTTGCGTCCCAACCAATAAGCTGTTACGACGCAATTGGAAAACATTCTGACCTTTACATTGATTTTTGGCGCTGCAATAACGCCTTCTAAAACAGAAAATACTTTTACCACGAAGTGAGCAACAAGCAAGCACAGTGAAACTGGTAGTAATTCACGTCATCACCGTCTGATTTTCAACGTAGGTGGAGGATATAAGGGACGAAATGCTACAGAATTCGGGCTTATGCGAAGGGATTACGCCCCCACAACGTCATAGCATTCTTCTTCTAGCATTCTCATGCGTAACGATGATGTATCTACCGTGTGTTAACCGGCATTCCACTGGATCCTTTCCAGCGAGCGACCAAACAACCCTGGGCTTAGAACGGTCATAAAGGCAGACAGATCCACCGGTAAGCACAACACACTACTGTGGTAATTCACACGTCTCCTCCCGAACACGCTAATGCTCACCGTTGGCTAAAATCCACTCCTGCGACCTTGCAATATATTCAATTACTTTTATGAAATTGCCCAAGTCTTGGCAATTTTCGGAGCAATTTGGTGAAGGGACACATTGGGTGACAACTCCTACCATCCTACCACTGACATAGGCCCATATACTGACTGTGAGTGGACCAATATTTGCTTTGGTGCACACCTTCTTTTGTTCACCCCTTTCGTTTCTATCAACTCCATTTCTGTTCGCGATGGGGGTTGTCAAGTGGACGTCAAAAATTGTTTACAGCGCAAAAAGAGTTTTACTTGCGTCTCTCAAAAACCTGCCATCCACTACTTTCTCTGGTGAGTTCCTCCTGTCAAAAACCGGCCTCCATTTCAAGATGGATTTACTCCCCAAATCCATCTTAAACCCTTTCGAAAGTTCCCACTACTGGTTCCGTCAGGAGGTTCTAGGAGAAGCATTTGAGACTGCTGCATGAGACTGTCGTCTGAGACATTGTCTCCTGGAGGGAATCAAGTGGATTTACTACCAACTGTGTGGCTCTGATCTCTTCCAGTACTAACCAAAACTAATTGCTCTTGGTGTCTCTGTATCTTCTAAATGATTTTTGGCGGGTAATTTACTGGGATTCCGTAGCAGAAAAAAAAACATTCACACAGACCACTCGGGAATCCTTACATCACACTTTAGTAATGTCCTCCACATGAGCTAACATGTATTCTTTTAGGGATGTTCGGAGCGTTGAGTGCATGAGGACGTGCTTGGATAGGAGCGAGCGCCATGGTGCGGGCGAGATAACCCATTCCGCAGCTCCAATGTTTGCTCAGACAACAAATCCAGCACGACGGTAGGTCTCTTCAGCGCAATTAAGAATCCACATTCGGGACTTTTGGGAACAGAATCCTGTGGTACTGAAAGCAAACAAGTCTTATAAGGGGACATTAAATCCAATTTGTAACTTTGACCAGGAGGACGAGACGAGCGCGGGAAGAAGCTCTGCTGGACTTGCTACTGATTAGTGGAGAGTTCCTTTTGATTGGAGTGAAAAGACTGCTGCTACTCCAGCTTAGAAAAATGTTTCCAGCAATATGGGAAAACTTTTTGCACAACACAATAATTCACGCAATCCCACCATTTGGAAGACGCAGAGCACCAAGATAACGAGAGTATCTTCGGATCAGATTTCAGCAACCACACCAGCACTTCCATGCTCGCAGGGTGTCCAAACTTGGTGCAGATTGCCATCCTCACATTTATTTCCAAGAAATATCACTCCCATTTCATACCTCTCGTCATTAGAGAGTGTCGCGGAAATCCATTGAGTTCTCTACCTACCTGGATCCAACAGCCCGCCAAAGTTTCAAAAGAAAATGAATTATGAGTATACCCGGAAGTTTAGTAGCACACATACATTGTTCCGGATCCAATTGAACATCCGTTCCGGGGAGAACCCGGACGGGACGGATGATTGATTTCATTTGGTCTCGTTAAGGTCTAAAGCAATTATGTCTGTTCCCCAAACCAGGCATCCAACGGATATCTCAGCGGGAACAGTTTCAAATTTAATATAGGTTTTTATCTACTCACTTTCCGACTGGCTGAGCCTGGATTAGGCCTGCCACAAGTTTACATGTCCCTTCCCGGAAGAGGACGGTCATTGGCTGTTTTACAATATTATTTGTTTTCATAGCAACACGTGGAGATCTGCTAAAGTGTCCACAATTGGATTCGCACAGGCAATTTCATTAGCTTGGCAACATTTCTCTGGACTTGTTCCGCAGTTACTCTGACTCTCGAGTGAGTGTGGGAGGATGTTCCCTTATAAAGATATGCTAGAGGTGCTTCCACTCAAAATTAAGCGGGAAGTTTGGTAACACTTTGAAGTAATTGAATCTGGATTTCTGGATTTTAATATCTAACAGTGATAGGAATCTGCTGTCGGTTAGCAGAGTCCTGGAATGAGGCTCGAGGCCTTTGGAACCCAACGGTCACTACATCTCCAGCCGCACAGTGTCTGGTTCAGTGAGTAAAAGTTCCGAAAGGAAGCCAATCATGCTGATCCTGGACCCTCTGTACTACTGTGGAATAGAGATGTGAAAACGCTCTGGGATACACCATGAGTCAGCCCGTCACTTATGGGCCAACTTCAAAGCCACATGGAGCCTCATTGCTTTCTCCCAAATAGCCTCTAACCTAAACAACTAATGTGGGCTGTATATTTTTCCTGCCGTTTTTCCCAGTGGGACGTTAGCATGGCCAAAGGGAGCAGCGCCATTCACCCTCCTGTGATATTTCTCACAGTTTTCCCTCTCACAACTTTTATGCTCCAAATATATCATGTTGATTCCCGCTGGGCATAATGTTAGACCCTCGAGCTGTGGTGTTGGGATCCAGCAATTATAAACTACTATACATATGTAAATGTGGGTGGAAATAATCCAGTATAGTGGGTATTCAGTCAATTTCTGGATGGGACAGGGGCTGTCAGGAACATGAATGGATTACATGCCTAATTCTTCAGCCGGTGCTCAAAGGGGATGGAGGAATTCTTAAGGAGATGACAACGACGTCTGCAGATGTGCATCTTATGAAGCTCCTGTAAGACATGGAATTCCTCTTATGTGGGTAGTAAGCCGTGCAAAAATGATCAATATTCTAACGCCTCGGGTATTTCCCATCTTTACTCTGGTGCAGTTTGATGCCTCAATATAGTAAGGCTGCGCCTGCCTACAAGTGAATGGAAATGACAGTGTTAACACCTTCATTCACTCCGCGCTCACAATTACGCAGCTCCGTGTGTGGACCGTGCGCATTAGATGCGGTGATTTCAAGGTCGAATACTTGACAACATTTTTTTCTCACTATCATAAAACTTGTAAAAGCTACACTACACGATGAAGGGGGAGGAAACAGAGTTAAATTTGCCGGAATGCATATGGCTTGTAACATCTTTTCACAGTTTTTACATCCACGCAACAACCTTGGCAGCTAAATATCTGCTGTTGTAAGTTTGGTCATCCGGACATCAAAAGATGTTTCATCTCGTCAAAGGGTAAACATTGGGGCGTGGTGAAGACGCAAAAACAAGTAGACGTTTAGTTAGACCGCGTTCGGCCTTAGAACGACTCATTGAGCTCCCCGCCGGCAGCTTAGTACGCACTCCAGGCGGGCTATTGAAAGATGGAGTCTGAGAAAATCATTGGAGTGACAATTTTCCAGCGCGAAAAAGTTGACAACAATGGCACGTGCTCGACGTCAGGATTGTGAAGCCTATGATTTTCTACTAAATATCCTTCATTGTAAGATATTTCGATTCAATTGACAAATAATTGGTTGGGATGAGATGTCACTGCGTCGCAGACTGCGACGAAGGAGCATTAAGGGATATTTTTTAATTGTAATATAAATTTAATTAATCAATTATTATTTAATATTTTTTTAATGTTTATTTTAAATTGCATTTACTTTTATGGAAAACCCTGTTTATTTTTCATTTTCGCTTCTAATTGGCAATCATTTTGGAAAATTATGTGTTATTGATAGTATGCTGTGAGCCGGAGCAACCGATGTTCAAATCCATCAAAGATCACGGAGATCACCGAGATCATGGCAAGCTTCATTTTGCCAAGTTGGAGTGGTAAAATGCGGGCGGAAAACATGCGACTCGAAGTTGGCTGCGCCATGAATTAAGCGAGCAACACGATGCTCAGAACGCGCTCCCCACGACCAATGAATGTGCGTAGTAGTGGCTAATTTGATTTCAGAGCCTCTTTGGAATAATCTCACAGCACTTTTAGGCACCATATAATGTCTAACACTGCTAAGTGGATGGAGATGAGCCGCTGTGAGCATTTCCTCCGTGCATCCTGAGGGATTTGCAATGGCAGCATCACTGCTCTCTCCACTGCAGTTGCTACCTCATACATGAGAACGGCGTTTGGCCTATGCCTTGTCGTTAGCATGCCAGCGTTGTTAATGTAATGCGCATTCTGCAATGCTACATTCACCTCCATACACTCTCAAGCCCTCACGTCAAAAAAAAGATGACTTATGAGCGAGCACAAATCTCAACGTGACTCTGCACTCCTGAGAATAAAATCTTGGCTTGCTCTTGACCTTTGAAATGCTACGTTGAATCTAAATGGATTACCAATATCTAATGTCATTTGAATACTTTATCATGCATAATACATCATGCCTTGTTCTTTCATTTAAGCTACCTGTAGCATCAATCCTTTGATCATGCGAAAGTTGAGCCAAAAATAGTTGGCACTCATTCTCGATGAAGCGAATATTCTCAGCGGGGGGAGCATCCGCATATTTGGTCGTATTCCTCCGGCCTACAAAAGGGTATTAGACGGAATGTGGGATGGTGAACAGGTTAGGGTCACAAGACCCAGTCATAGGATGAGCAAGGAATGTTTATATACCTCAAGTCAGATTCAGTTTCAGATTTAGAACACCTTGTTTTCCATTGCCCAAGATGGGTCAGAACGTCGAGAGTCCGCTTGCCACACTTCCGATCCTGGGGCGGCGCACGGGAAACATCTTGAGGCATGTGCATCCATCCGGGGGACAGATCTGAAAGGCTAGCCTGGAATCTGGAAACAGTGTGCATGCCAGTGGAAGCACAGAGATGTACAACAGCTGGCTCAGATAACTTGCTGACTGAGTGACTCTCTCCACAACAAGCCGTCAGAAACTGACGAGGTGCTGGCTCAAATTGGATTCATCACGTCAAAATGGATTACAAGTTAAGTCTAAAGTTTGAACCGCCCACTGAATTTCCATTGTGGCTGCTAATTTTACTCTCTCAACTCTCATCATCTGAATAATTTTGCCCTGCTCCTCCGTCGTCGTCGTCGTTGCTGCCATTTGTGAAAAGGGGATAAGAATAGTTGGGCAAATTAGCATATTACTTGTTCCGTGAACAAAGAGGTGGCGGAGCTCGTCATGGATCTCTCCAATATCCCATCACATGAGATTTACGATCAGAAACACTTGAAAGGGCTACTCGTGTTAGAGCCACTCATTATTATTGCATTGATAATACACTCCCACGCGCTGAGCATGGACCACTGAATGCATACGTTTAGTTGGGGTGACTGGCAACGTGACTGTGGACGCTCATTGATTATATGACATGACCATTTGATATTCCTTTCAATTATCCGCTCCACCACCTGCTAAGTAATGGCAACATGGGCAACCATATGCTGAGCTATCTGGAAAATTTGTGCAGCATTTACAAAATCATTGAGGATGAGATGCTATTCAGGAGTTCAAGGCCTTGAGTTGCAATTCTGCCGCATCCATACCTTACAAGGCATCAATATCTTTGGGGAGCATGAATGGAGCTCTCCACACACATTTCCATCCCTTTAACACTTGAAAAGTCCGTTGGGAAGAACGACAAGCTGACGGATGCCGCCGGTATATACTGCTCATACAAAAACAGGGATTCGGGGTCAGAGCCTCTCTTTGAGGTTTGCGATGAGGCATGGAGAAGGGAAATAATTGGGCTAATTTATTTCTTGCGGGACCTTTACTACGACTCTGCTATTCCGAGTTGGCACACTGTTGATTACCTTGAATACCTTGGAGCACGACGTATAATTATTGCCACTGTTTCTTAGGCGTCCATGGAAATGACTTCAAAGCTGTCCGCGGCAGCTGTCGACAACCGGTCGAGTTATTGGAAGCACAAACCCCCGGAGGATTTCCGTGAGCATTTCAACCACATTCTATTTCTCCAGTTTGGCTCATATCCTTGTCACGTTGGCACTCATAGGCTCTGCTGGTGCGAGCCCTTTAATCAAGACTGTGAGATAGAGCAGGGAGAAGGCGCCACGGGGACCTACTCTACATGATTACAGGGCGAGCATGTTCCGTGCGGACGTTGTGGCGGATTCCCCTTCCGATAACGGAGAGGCACTAAATGCAGTTTACAACTCACACAAACGTATTGATGATGATGCAGTGAAATTGCATGGGATTTATTCAGTCTGGAAGTGGTATTACTTTCCGTATGTAATGCTTACGCGTATGTATGTATGTATGTGTGTGTGTGTGTGTGTGTGCGGCAAACAACAGCGGATTGTTTGGCATTCAACTGCGGCGAGCCTCTTGAAGCTGCCCTTGCTTTTGTACTTGATCCTGAGTGACGTCCCCGACGTCGACCCTCACCAGTCAAATCTTGCTCACGAGCCAGGGCAGCCGGCCGTTCCTCTTGTAATTCCAGTAGTCGTAGTAGACCTTGCAGATGATGGCGACGATGAGGAAGGCGAGTGTGACGCTGACCAAGTCAAGAATCTCAACGATCGGGACTTCCCCATCTGTTTGACACCAATCTTCAAGCTTCATGTGCCGCACCTGTGCACAAGTCCATCCATTATTATTATTATTCTTATTACTATGATCACACTCTCATTGCTGCATCTTGAGATCATATGACATCTTTGCGACCTTACCTGCTCGTGAGTTTTGAAGCAGCGAACGTCCTCAACGTTCCTCACATAGTGGCTATACCGGAGAAGCCATACCTGATGAGCAATTCAAGGAATCAATTCAAGCTTGTTAGTATTCCTGGGGTATTGTGGGACGTGCTCCAATACGAGGCAGGGTGAGGAGATTTCCAAACCCTGCCCTGCAGGAGCAGCATTTAGGAAACCGGAAGGAAGAGTAACTCACCTTTAACGTCATCACAGTATGACAGTTACAGTTCCACCTATTGTTGCTTATATCGATAAAGTACAGTCTCTTATTTTGTCTCAGGACGTTCTCCAAGAATGAGGATGGCATCTGTGGGGGAAGATCATACAGAATTTATCATCAATAATAGTTGCAAGTCCATTGAATGACTTTTTGACTCGAGGCCAGATCCGCTTACATCCGTGAGGTAATTATCCCGCAGACTCAGGATTTGGAATTCATGGAGCCAGTCTGAGTCCTCCAGGGGATTGAGGGATGCTATTCGGTTCCCATTCAAGAACAAATTCATTATGCTCAGCTTCTGGTAGCGGTCGTCCTGGGAGAAGCGCGCCAAGGATTGAATCTTTAGGGAGGAACATAATCGATTATTTCATCAGCCTTCGTATGGAATGGTGGGATTGCTCTGACGAGAAATGCCCACAGACTGGTTAGGCGAAGTGAACATGGCATGGGTACCGTCGCTTTCCGCGCTGTCTGAAATACTGGAAAATACCAGACTTTCTTGCGCGTTGCGCGGTTTAGCCCCGAAAAATGTTAAATGAAAATTATTTTTTCCGGAATCCGAAACGGAAATTTTCCCATGGGATTTAACACGGAAATTTTGTTTGTCTTCCAAGGGCCCCCCTTTGAAAAATTTTAAAAAAAACAGTAAGTTCTTGACTCTATCAAAATAAAAATTAAAAAAATTGAATTAAAAATAAAAATTTTGGAAAATACGATAAATTGCATAAAGAAGGCAAAATTGTGTATTTTTACACCGATTTTTACGCAAGTTTTAATATTGTCTATACTAGTTGTTTTGGTCGAGTCAAGGACATATACAACGATTTTCCTAAAATTTTACAAAGGGGGGACCCTTGGAAGACAAGAAATTCCCATGTTAAATCCCATAAGAAAATTTCCATTTTGGATTTCGGGGGAAAACGATTTAATTTTTTTAAATTCAATTTAATTTCAAGGCTTAACGGCGCCATGCGCACGAAAGTTTGTCGTTTTCCCATGTTTCAGACAGCGCTGAAAACGACAGTGCATATTCCATTTTGAAATCGCGAAATCAGGCCGCGAGTGTTTCTCGTGAGTCGCAGCTAAAAATGTTAACAAGAATGGCTGCAAAGAAGGCAACTTCAGTTTTTTGAGGAATCTTTTAGGATCATATCCGTCCTCCCACGACTTTAATATGTATGCCATGCTACATTCTCCGGTGGTTTAGACCCATTTCAGCATCGCTTTACAGTACAACTACACTCACCTTATTGTGGTTCAAGTAGAGCGTATCCGTGGGGCGTGGCATGAGGTCCGGGTCGGGAAAGTCAGATAAATTCTTGTTGGAGCAGTTGACGGCATTCTTCGAGTGGATTCCCTTACCCTGTTCCCAAATGTACTCGACAAAGCAGGAGCAATTGAGGCGACACTCCTCCCGAACTTTCTATAAATGTTACATCGCGTCATGTAAGAGCAATCTACTTCTCAGATTAAATAAAGAATTCACAAGGATATGACCAAATAAAGAGTCGAAAAAACTATCTCACTTTGACCAGCGGATACACTTTCAAAATCGGCTTGGGCTTATTCTGATGCGGGGGCAACTCGCAAACCGTCTCGTCAGCATTCACCAGGTTCAGCCCGTCGATCCAATCAAAGTTGCTTGTGCAGTCCAGTGGATTCCCTGTGAAATCAGAGGTACAGCATTGCTTTATTACTCTAAGAAAATCCGTTGAATTCCACACAAATCGGCTGTCGCCGCCACGGAATGCTGGCCACAGAGTTGAACTACGACCCAATTCCAACCCCCCTCATTATTGTCAGTGCTATGGGCCCATATTGTATTCACAACCCTTCTCCCGCAGAATAATGGGTTGCAACATTGATTTTCCGCAGAAAAAAAACCGAGCGAGCAGCCACAACGAGTTCCCCTTGTATCTCCAGCAACTCCAACCCCATTTGACTGGGTACTTCCAAGCCTTTCATGCTCCAATTAACTCCAGCCACAACGGCAGAGGGACCAACACTCACATTTCAGCACACACACACACACACACACACACACACACACACACACACACACACACACACACGCACACAATCACACACACACACACACACACACACACACACACACACACACACACACACACACACGCACACCACAGAGCACTTCCAGGCGCTTGCTTTCAAAGACTTTGGTGACAAGCGCGAGGACATGCTGTTCAATCACGCGTGGAGCAATTCAATTCCGTTGTCTCTGGCTCGAATCATGTATCCACATCCATCTAACTTGACAACTATTAGTGGGGATTAGGGGTAATTGGAGCAAATGAATTTGCCACACCCACCACAATCTCATACCACAATGACGTGTCACACCCTTTCTCCGTGCAGTCAAGCCAGATTCCCGGGAGCTGTTGTAAGGATTCAACTTTGAGGAAAATCGCCACCCCCAAGATCGTCTTACTGCGTGAGCATTCTGGGAAAGAATACTGCGCCAACAAGTCTGAAAATATTGTCAACACATCCGATGTGTCGCAGGATCCTCCGAACTGATTCCGCCAACAATGGATGATAAGGAGCTCCGAAGGACGCATCGCAGTTTGAACTCATCTCTAAACTAGCCTCTCCGATGAAAAGGCTCAGTATCAGTTCCACCCACTTAATTCTCTAACAAACTTTTTCTCGTAATTGATCACTTTTTAAGTACAAGAAACTTGATACTCCTACAACTCCACGCCGCCTACGCTTCCACTGAGCCCCACGTAGCAAACTTGTTGTGTAGCAGAGCTCCATTCAATATAGCTATAAAACTGTTGACATGGGAACGGGAATTCTATCGATGACACTCATGTGTCACTTCCTCCCAATATAAAACGCCACGTGGAGTGAGGTCACTAATGTAAAAAACCTCAATTGCCATGACAGTGAGTGAAGGATGGATTTATCCTGTCGTCGAAACATCCCATACTGAAATCCCATTTCCATGACAGTCGAAATAGACTCAGATGGACCCCATCCGCTTCCACCCACCCACGCACACTTTCAAAATTTCCGCTCTCGGATTCCCTCCTAAATTCCACATCAAATATATTGAAGAAATCGCCAAAAATGGAAGACACAAAAAGTTGTAAAAATAAAAATGACATCAAGCTGAGTCGAAAGGGGATTTATTGCACCTATTCTTTCATTTGAAGTACCCTCGAGGAAATCTCAAGAGCGCTCCTTTGGAAGACTCAGCGGGGATCTGCCATTGTGTATTTGCTTTGGTTTTGAAGTATATGAGCTCTGTCGTGCTGCGGTAACCCGGAGTGACGGTGGGATCTCAGGCTCTAGTGACTTCACGTAGGAACACATGTTGGGAACTTGACACGTTCATCCAAATGGAATTTTTCAAGGGCAATCTTCACCCACGTGAATATTGACGAGGATGATGAAGGAAATGGATTTCTCCAGAGTTATTTGCCCGCATTTATACAAGAATTTCCCTCACGCACAATTTCCGCACCCCAATTCTCTCAATCCAGTTCCAGAATTTTCCGGCGGCAGGATTTTTCGAATCAGAGGTCGGAGTCTCTGAATGGGCGTCACGAGCATTGCACATTCTAAATGACTGTCCCACCCCATCAACTTCTTCCGGTGACCATCCAAATGCTAGTGTATCTAGTCCCTTCGACACTACCTTCAGCTTCAAGATCACTTTGCTAATGGTGCAATCCGCGTGGACTGGGACCCATTTTCTGCGCAGTTAGCTATGGAGCAGGGTGGACATGTGTGATTAAAAGGTATTTGAAATGCCGCCTGTGTGTGTCAGTTTGTGATTCCAGCTCTCTGGTGGGGCATTTGGACGGACAAGTAAAAAGTGCCATTGCTATATATACAGCAATTCCTCACATACACGTCCTGTGCACCCTGCACGGCAATGAACCTTGTGCTCATTGAGGCGGCGGGAATTGCGCAATACGCAAACACTAGCAACAGCGTAATAGCAGAGGGAAAAAAATCTAACCTACATAACACGCCTTTCCGCGCACTGCTACAAGGTAGTGTGTTCAATCTCCAAATCTAACGCATATATACAATCCCATGGCAATTACCAAACCCCGAGCTATATCTTCCCCCTGGATATTTAAGCACTGCTTCAACCCTTCCGCTCCTCTCATCATCAGCCTCATACGCTGAGGAATTGAGGAAAAGATTCAAGGTTGGCTCCACGATATGACCAATTTGCCTCCAACGCAAACCATTCATTAGCATACTTGCAACAAAGTGTATTTATTTGAGCCATATAATGACCATGCATTAAACTAGCACGTGAGTTCTCTCTCTCTCTCTCTCACACACCTTGGCTCAATTCAGTTTTTTTTTCTCGCACAAGCCCCCACATTCATATTGTGCGGAATACTCTGGCCGCATCCATTCCTGTCACACACTATTACTAGGGCCCACATTAGGACATTGTTTACTACTGCTATAGCCTTTGCATGGTGACTGGTGACGAATGAAGGCAGCGGGTCTGCCCTGGGTAAACTTATAATGAGCATCCATCCACCAGAAAAGAGTCGCATGGTAAACAGATGGGGTGAAATGAGGAAATCTCGTTGTTGTTGTCGTATGTGTGTGTGTGTGTTTGCATGAGTGTGTACTACAGCAACAAGCGTCCGCTTCTCGGGACGTTTGTGCTCATAGGGGCCCATAAAATGGCAACAGAGTGAGTTGAGCGTCTAAAATTAGATTCGCGAGAGTGTCATTTGAGAGAGGAGCATTGCAGACGCCGGCACATGAGGGTCGAGTGACAAGTGGCCATCACAAAGGCCAACAATGGGTTAATGCTAAATGCCGCCTCTTCACGTATAGGAAATGTGTATATATATTTATACACCTAATACGTCATGCACTTGATCTGCTGGAGGAGTTGTTGATCCTAAATTTAAACATAGAATGGACGACACTGATACGCCTCTTGTTAGTGCAAGTCAAATAGGTCTCCAGAGATTTCATATCCCTGCTCGAATAACGTAAGTCTGTGCTTTCGTGTGTATCTGTGCCTCCCTGTGTGTGTGTGTGTGTATCTGTGCCTCCGTTTGTGTGTGTGTGTGTGCGTATCTGTTCCTCTGTGTGCCTGTGCCATTGTGATTACATCTGCGCCTGTATGCGATTCTTTGTTCGCCTACGCCCGCGCCCGTGTGTCCATAAGTGTCTTCATGTTTGCCTGTGTGAGCCTTCATGTGTACATCTGCGCCGCTGTGCCGAAGCGTGTGTGCATTTGTGCCTGTGCGAACTCATGTGTGAAAATAGTTGCGCAACAGCTCCTAAATTTCCCTCAACTAAAATCCCCTCCAACACATTAACCCCTGCTGCCTCCATTTGCTGCACCACTTTCCCAACCGGAAAGATCCAGTTCCTCCACATATTATTGATTGAATAAGAGATGGAAATAATTTCAAATTATGCAAATACAGCACACCCTCGCTGGCTTCAAGAGGATGTTCAGCGGAATGCAACGGTCGGAGATGACCCCATGAGGACCTGTGATTATTTGATGACGCAGGTTTTGAGGGGATCGCCATTAATCATCCTACATTTCATAGCCAGCTGCTGCGATAGTTAAACAAAAATAGCTTTGCATGTAATTAATACCCATTCATTTGATAGCGCGGGTAAAGTAGGCTAAGCTCTAAGTAAGAATTAGAATCACTGGCCAACCAAGATACACGTACGTTGTATAAGACTTAAAACGAAAAGTCTCGCTCCCAACCAGCACAATCCATGAACTCAATCTCCGCGTCATTCACCAAGGGGACGAAGCCTATTATAGACATCAAAGGAGCAGAGGTATGACACTCGCAATGATGAAAAGGATCATCAGATTGTCCGCCTATCCCCTCAATTCATCTCACGCTCCGTTCCGAGCGCCGCTCGTCTTTTCCTTGAGTCCCACAACACTCCTTACAGATCTGATGGCAAAATTCATGCTCCGCCAACGGAGAGTCTGCACTCCAGCGTGTAGAAACATGGGAGCATTAATGAGCCCGCACCACCGAAAATGAGTTCAACAGGTGAAGAACTTGAGTGTTTACTTCGCCAGCCCATCGTCGTCATCCTGAGGAAGTCATGACGAGCTCGTGGTAGGTCACTACTGCAGACGGACGGAAGCCCGCCGAGCGTTTCCTCTCCCATTCCAGAACTCTATGTACTCATTAGACCTTCCCCGAAATCCCCGTTACGAGTTCATTAGGGCCAATTTGAGCGTAACACTCTCCGCTAACGGCGGACAAGCTGGCGTAACATCAAGTTTGCGCGGGAGTAGTGCCCACGCAATGCACAGTGCAGGGAAGGAGACAGAAAGAGAAGGATTTCCGTGACACTTCTTCCAAAACTTTTAATTTCCTCCCCTTCATATTGCCAACATACTTTTCGCTTCGGTGATGACATCCTGAGCAACTTTTCCGGCCGAAATGATTTGATTTCAACTAATAAATCCGTGTAAAGTTTGAGTCTCCTTGATGGAAGTACTAACTGTGAGTTTCACGGATGGGCTGAGGAGTTGAGATTTCGGCAACAGGGTTTTCATACTGTGCACCAAGAATCAGTCATGGGAGATGAGATAGAAGTCGGATAGGAAAACATTCTAAAGGAAGCGAAGGCATCCGTAAAAAACCAAAACTCTCCATTCAGTATTCCTCCAACACTGGAGTGTATGAGCTCCTGTGCAAACAATATCATCTAATGAAGTTCTTCCCCGCCCAACCATGTTGAATGACATTATACATATGTCTTATATGTACACATGCATATTGTACGTATGCTTCCTATATGCATCCCATAGCATGTATGTTATGCGTAGTTAAGTACAGGCTCGAACTGCTGGAACTCCTTTACCCTCCTCCACCTGTCAGTATCAAGTTTTCAAGGTGACTCAACCGCGGCCCTTGCACTGCGTCACATTCTTTTTCTCGTCAATTAGATGCATTTACACGAGCCCAATTAACACTCTAATCCAACCCACCACAGTGCTAGCAAAAGTAACCAAGGTAAACTACCTGATAAATCCATGGTTTCCAGCTGCTCGTAATCCCTCGGATCCAGATTCCCCAACGTGGAAATATTATTCTGGGACAGATCCAAGTGGACAAGACTAGGGAAAAATGTCAAAAGTGATCCCGGGATCCAGTGCCCTTGGATGGAATTCCCTGAGAGATTTAAGTGGCGGAGTGACTCCCACGCCTTGAGGATCTTGCCCTCATTATTGGCCATGGGGACGCCACGAGGAAAGGAAGCCAGGATCCTCTTCACCCCTCCAGAGCTCTTCACGAAGCTGAGGGAGGAAAGTTGGGGGAAAATCTGACTCAAATCCAGGATTTCAATCCCTTCGGACTCGGCAGAATTTTCCACGTTGACGAAAGCAAGTTGGCGGATGTGGGGGTAGGCATTGGAAGCTTCCCGCAGCTCATCCTTCCAAATCACCCCGCTGCAAACCAGCCCATCCGCACCCTCTGGCTGGCAAACTTTGTGGACCAACTCGAGCTCATCCTGATGGCTCACACTGTTCAAATTACCCACAAACTTGTCCGCCTGCCTCAGAGAGAGGGACTGGGGCAGGTTGTTGAGACCAGCGTCGGAGGAGGTTTGATTATTGTCGTTGTCGATCGCATCCACGTAGACGGTAGACAAGCAGGTGAGGGCATTTATGAGGCAGAATAGGCTGAGGGCGAGGAGCGGGTTGGGACGGTATGGTCGAGCATTCACTTTTCGACTGCGATGCATTCTCAGGGTTCACTTTTCAATTGAATTTTCAATTGTTGGAGCACTTCATAATTGATTTTCGCTCGTCTTTTGTCTGTCCAGTGTAATTTTTGTGCTCACAGCTGTGAGATTTCTTAGTGTCCGACATGGGGAGCCATTAGCAAGGGAGTCTCCGTCCGTGTTGGATTCACACCTCAGCTGTAAAAACAAAGAGGCTTTTAGACGCAGGTCCCTGTAGTAATAGTTGGCAGCAGGCGTCAGTATACTCATCCACGCTGTAACACACAGCGGGTCAACACC
The DNA here is from genome assembly GCA_009870155.1 of Pseudobourletiella spinata. Lineage (NCBI taxonomy): Eukaryota > Metazoa > Arthropoda > Collembola > Symphypleona > Bourletiellidae > Pseudobourletiella > Pseudobourletiella spinata. The sequence continues at coordinate 20,906 of WJFA01000530.1, forward strand.
GACGCAAGGAATCGTTGCCGGTAATTTCACATGGTGACTATCTTATTGATTCCACCAAATCTGTGCACAGTTTGGGACTTGAAATAGTCAGCTGGAGAAAATTGATGTCAATAAAATAAAAAGCATTAGAGGAATAGAGGTGCGGAATGCCCCACAAACTCTCGGTGACATCATCAATCACGATAGCAAAATTCCAAGGATAAAATTAATGCGCTGCTAGGGAAACAGTGGGAGCGAGTAAATAATAAAAGGAAAATCGAATTACTCAAGTTTATGGTGCTGCTAAGAATTTGAGACAAATTGACAGCATGCGGGCACCCATACCGACCTGCCTCCGCTCCCAGCGGCGGAACAAGTTGGCAACCACTAAAATTACATTGGCGGGTGTCATTAATCGTCAAATTTACCCCAGCACAAAAAAAATCCTTGCATAATAAAAACAGCGTGTGGGTTACACGCACTCTCCCCATGTGCGCCCAACCTACTTTTCCAGGCGCAGCGAAAGCCGGCGCGGCGGGAACTTGGGATCCGCGAGGGAGAAAAACCTTCCGGCGGATCATGATTTGATTTGCAAGGAATAATTGAGTTCCTCTGACGATTTATGCAACTCCCATACATGTTTTAGCTTATTACCTCCCGTCATCCGTTCCAAAGAGTTTGTGATTCTAACAGGTTTTTATGCTTTTTGTTCCGGCTTCCAGCATTTACACAAGTATGGCAGCAACTATCCAATATATTGTCTACACAAACGGAAATTTCCTCGAGATATTGCTTGCGAGGCTCAAAGTTTCACGAGCTGAACAGATGCTAAGATAGGAAACTATCACTTTTTCCAATGGAGTGCAACCGCCAAAGTCTTGAACTTTATCACAACCTACGGAAGTCTATACTATGAAGCCCTTAAAAGAATATTACGAGTTCACACAAGAGAAAAGCTACTGAGAGGGAACGTGTAGGGGCGACACAGTCAACTTCACACTACCAACTTTTCACAATGAAGGGAAGAGTCTTAGCACTTCCTATTGTTCACGTACGTCTGCGACCAGACTTGTTCGCGGTGATGGAAACAAGTGGGAAACTAAAAGTTGGGGGAAAAAAGTTGTTGCGTGAACGCATAATACAATGTATCCTATATAGCTGTCGCAAACAACTTGAGAGAGTGAGCAGCAACAAGGACCTTAGTACTCCTTAGAGCGCACGGTAATATCCAGTTGTGCGACCTCCTCGGCAATGTGCCAGCCAGCAACTGAGGCAATTCTCGTACGAGTACGCGACTTTTGTCGACTCCGCCGTGAGAGCGGCTCGCCCGCGCGATGATCACACACACACTGTGAGTGAGAGAGTGAACACATCTAAGGGAAGGTGGACCGCTGGAGGGGTACGCTATGCATATAGACAGGGAGGAGGTTGGCTTTAAATGTGGAGAAAGTATGGGCTGAGGTTCCCGTGGGAGCTTTCATTTCTTTTCTGAAAAGTGAATTTAATTTGAAAGATGTAGTCATGAGACCCTCTGTATTGTGACTCCTTCCGGCAAGTTGTAGTGGTTCTGTCTGTAAAGAACCTCACCATAGTACGCATTTCCGTATCAGAGACATGGCCCTGGCTCGAGTATTTGATGCGTCGCTATGACTCCCCATGTGCAGGCCGCAGATTCCAAGCACAATGTATAAAATCAGGAACATCAGAGACAAAATTACTAAAACGTGCTCAATTTCAGCAAATTCCAGTGAATATTTGCCCTTATTTCTCAACGCTGCCGGCGGCACACATCGGCGACAGTGATACTACTACAAAAAAGTCAAATTAACCAACATCCTGGAACGAAACATTCAGAGTTATGAAAGAGTAGATACACGTGGCTAAAGTTGAAGTTGAGGCTACATTCCGTTAGTGTGGGGTCATTAAGGTACGTGGAGGAGAACAACAAGTCAGACGCGCAAATCGTCACTTCACCCAACCGATTTTAGTTTGGTATAAGCTTTGAGCTTTAGGAAAATCTTTGTTTGCCTGATAAATCCTCTGTCACAAGGGAAGATACGGGGCTTTGAGTAATCCGGGGGATCATGCAAATGGAAATTTCTATCTCACGGCTGTGAAATTTATCAACTTCAAGTTGGATCTGAATTCACGTGGCGAATCTCACGCTTATAAACTTTGCTCTGGGCGTGAATTAAGTTGGATTGCACTTGAAATAGTCAGTACTGCTACTGGCAGGTGTAACTGTGTAGGAAGTCATTCTGAACTCATGAAGGGCATATGGGAAAAGCTTAAATATTTGTACACATTAGTTATAGATTTGGTAAAGGGTACAGGCTGGGGGCACTGAGCCCGGAGTGTTACTGGAATATCGTAAATAAACAATATGGAGGATGTGACGGTCTCGTTATCACATCACTTTGACACGGATGGGACGGTAGCAGGCTCACTGGGGGGCTTTACATGGGCTTTGCAAAAACATCCAAATTACTTCCTCTAATGGACAGTGCAAAAATGCATTGGGACAAGTTCGGTGCAAGGCAATGTGTTTTGATTTGAATCAGTTTAATGCTATCATTTACACAATAATTTCAAAATTTGAGTGGAAATAAAGTCAGGACAAATTCGTAACTTTAACATTCGGCAATTGCTCTGTAGAGAGTCAATCTCCACCGATTTTCACAACGCAGACACTTTGTACACGTATAATGATTGCGACCTGACTGCGAAATCTAAAAGCATGGAAAAAATTACTGTAGTGTCGGCAGCGCCACTCGTGAAACTTATGGTAAAGCTTCGGGGTGGAGTTGAGTCCCGACGTGATATAGAGGATGGTAACGTGGCACGAAATCCTTTTGTACAGTCATTATATATTACAACATGACACATATCAGAGGATCACAACTTTAAGAGTCGTTTGGCTTTGGGATAGCGTAAGGAAGAAAATGGCTAAATAATTCTATAGATGAGACTACAAACATATTTCCAAGAATAACAAAGTAATAATAACAATAACAAAGTCGGTTCTCTAAATACTAAAATACTAAACGCTATTACAGGTTTCACAGCACTAACAAGGCTTGAGCAGAAAGTGATGATAGATAAGGGGTGAGTGCCAGGTTTGAGCCAAGAACATGCACTCATCACAGAACGAATACTATTTTGAATCTAAAAGAATATTTTAACAAAACATTTAGCGCTTCCGATTGTCAAACAGGGTTGACATCATGATAAACGGCTACTGAAGTAACTACTGATTCAGGTCTGAGAAACTGTGGCACCGTTGGTTTAAGACCACGGCAACCAAGCCCGCAGTCCCGTGGCGGCAGGAGCGGCAGCTTCATCCCCACCACCCTCGGCCGTGTCCTTTTCCTTCTCATCTTCAGTAAAGGTTTGCTCCTTTGAATGCTTTTCTGCCTCTCCGGTCGCCTCTGATTCCTTGTCACCATCACCAGCTTCTTTTTCGGGTTCACTTTCTTGCTTGAGAACCTTTTTGTTGGTCTCTTCTTGCATTTTTGCTTCATATTCTCGCACGTCCTCAACCGTCATTCCGTACCATTCGTCAATCCATGCGAATGCTTGGCGATGACCGAGCAACAATATGTCTCTGATTGCCTATGAAGAGTAAGGAAAAATGTTGTAAAAACTTTTGAACATTATGTAGCAGTCCTACGTTCAAGTTAATACTTGGAAAACTTGAAGATTACTAAGTCATGATCCCACAAATACTTGGGAACACTAAATAACCATCGCATATGTTCACTGTAGAGAAGAAAATGGGTAAGAAAAGACGAGAACACAAGTTAAAGCTTTCAACACCACAACACAGTGCCTTCAAGAAATACAGAATCCTGCATTAAATCTTACGTACACACCTTTTGAGCAAAATCCTCTACTTTTGTCTGAAGCCCCCAAACTTCAAAGCTAACGTTAACGAGCTTGTAGGAACACATGACAGGCTGGAATGTATTCATCCACCCCGTAGTAAGGGGTCCTCGGTTGGTCTTTTTAGATTTAAAAAATTTCGGATCCTCTGACTCCTTGTAATGTTTAGCGGCGACTTCGTCGTAGGCGATATCTACGAATTCCACAACTCGGTTTGCTATCTCCTCCGGAGTGAGTCCCAAACACTTGGAATAATTTCAAACAAACACAAACATAGCACAAGATCACAAAAAATTCAAGGTTTACTTCAAATCCTTTACGCATTTAGCTCACGTTTTCAGTCGTCCCAGCGTTATTTTCATACTTGGTTTTGATAAAAATGTTGAACTTAGGCAAAAATGAGCACGTATACTCAGTTTCCGTGTACGGGTAGAAGTTCCATGCCTTCTCGGTCACGTAAAATATTCGAGGGGTGACAGATTGAAGCCAATATGGTAACCGGCTGCATTAGATGAATTCAAAAATTGTATCATAATTCCTTACAACAGATATTAATGCTTCAAATGCTTCAATTAGGTACCTGGAGAGGTGGATCCGCTTTTCCGTGTAGCGTCCTTCCCCATGTACTGGATCAGAGTGTGGAACATTATGGACTACTTCAACTCCTTCACCGGAGTCCGACTGCTCATGACTGTGCTTTGCTATCATAAATAGCTGACCAATATGATACTGCAAAGTATTTGAAAAGTTCATTAAAAGTACACTGGATCCCCCACTACAACAGATCCTCGTAATAACAATACAATCACCACTACCAGTGAATGACAAGCGGAAATCCAGTTAAATATGTAAAATTGCGGAAGCTATTGAAACATCTTTTTCGATACTATTGGTATTGGTGCTATTAGTAAACACTGCTATTAGTAAACATTTACAAACCTCCTCCACACTCAGAGGCATAGGAATTCGGTACTCCTTGGTCAACATAATTTTCAATTGAGTATCCTTCACGTCCTTGACTCAAACATAGGATCTTGAGGAGGAAATAGTCTGTATAAGACAAAACAAACAATATTAGTTTTCCTAACGGTACAGCTATAGTTACAATGTCGTAATTTGCTTCCAAAGGAACAGCAAAATAAATTCGGTTCCGCACAGACCGGAAAATTTGATGAGCAATTATCAAATTTTGCAATGGCACAACGCCTTCAACTAACCTCATGCGGCTTTGACGCAAAGGAACTTAATAATTAAACAGTAGATCTTTTCGAACTAGCAGCACCGAATCACGAGCAATAGTTTTACACAACCCAAAAAATATAGCAGTTGTCGTAACCTGGAGCCTGTTATTAAATTATGTAGTACAGTATTGCAGCAACTTCTGCTTTTCAGTGTGTAGCATTTTAAATTTTCTGACGTATTCCCGCGCTAGTGTGATAATAACCTAACATGGGGACAAACGCATGATTTAGAATCCAAGTGAATGCTCACCCATACAAGTTTACCTCCACGTATATATTATAAAATCATACTCTGTATCATGTTGAACAAAAAGACAAGTTGAAACCAATAATGCGAATACTTATACACACTTATTACATCGGCTGAACTAACTTGAAAATATGCTAATATCAGCGCCTCGAAATTCGGGCTGCGATTGAAGCCTGCCTAAAAACCTTAAAAGATTAATTCCTTATTGCGTTCTGCGTTCAGCAAACCCGAACCGGCACTGGAACCGGAGCCTGGAAAAGCCTCACCCAGACATCTGTTACAATTTTCCAGGCAGTCGGGATTGCTGAAGTGATAGTATCCACGGCTAGGGGGAGCAGCTTTGTGAAATCGAGTCTCGGTTTTCCTCCTTTCGCCATCAGTTTCTACTCCGATAGCCGTCAGAAATGAGACAGCTTATATGACTGGAAGTGCTTGAAGCGGTTTAAGCCAAGCTCACGAAATTACAAACTGAATGATACCATAAGATGGACATGAAAGAAATAAATTGGTAGCTCACGCCAACGTGCCAGTACCCAATGATTTGACCAGAGGACTGCATAAAAGCCATACACTTTATTCCCTCCTAGCTAGTAGTTAGTCCTAAGTGGGCTACATGGTTGCCCTGTATGCTGAAGCACATCGGATTTGGAATGCTCATGTTCTGCACCCATTCCATTGCCAAGTAGATGGTCTGATAGCCAACCGATAATGTTTGCTTTGCGCCATGGTAACATGAGCTGTATACAAGTACAGTTATCTAAACTGCATCAAACTTTAGTGACATTCGTATATATATGTTCAGGATTATTCCATTTCCGTCCTCCATCTACGACTGCCCCTTTGGAGCCATACTGCTCACCCTATCAGTACGTATCTACCCCAAAGCTTTAAAAATTTATTTGGGGTGTAACATTAATTCAATGAGATTGGCTTCCCCATTTCGTACTCGACGATAGGAGGGGGGATAGGAGTTGTCCGGATTAGAAACAACCTTGTCGTTACAGAGTTTTTATGTATTTATCCTGGCTGTAACCAAGGGATTCGTCCTCATGTTGCTTCCTACGTTTTTCATGACTTTCGGCTGGAACACGGTCATTTAAATTCGTCATACCTCCCCACACAACAAGCGTAGGGCTCAGGTGCCTATACCACAGGGAAACGGGGCGTAATCCCCTTACCGCGGTGGTAAAACCACCATCATCCCGCTCTTTTACACCTCCAGCCATAACTGTCGCACCGTGCAGTGTAAAGTGAAACATGAGAGAACCAATTTTCTAGCCACCGCCACTGTCCGATAACTGCTATAGATATAGCCTCCCAGGCGTCAATCTCCTCGTTAGTAGTCATAATCAAACGCCCAACTTGATGGCTACGCTCAGAGTTACCGCGAAGCGGAAACTTTTGGGAATCAGTCCTGCGACGTGCCGGACAGTTTCCCCATTTCCTGTATTGAGATTTCGAATGGGAGGATACGGCTCCCTCCATTGGAAATTAGCATCAATACACTGTGAGTCCAGAAATCATGGAGGAACGCTTGCGGCTCATGAGATGAGTGAGCTCAACTGTGCCACATACGGCGGCCTAACCGGCGTTCATCAGCACTTTTCAATCTGGCGTTTGGAATCCAGTATGAGCAACCCTCCTGCCACAGATGAATCGCTACGCCACTCATCTCAGTAGATTGTTGTAAACTTGCGTGATTAGGCATCTGGCCGGGCTATAGAAGGGAAGAATGAGAGATGAGCACGGCTGGGAGGAAATTAAAAGGCTACTCATTCCCCTGGATAATCTCATGTCACTCAGCTAATTTACATCTGCTTGTTTTCCAAGTAAACTCATGGAAGATGAAATCATAATGTGGGTTGCTAACACTTCCAATCTATCCTTCTCTGAGTATCCAATAAATAAAAAGGAATCACAAAAAGTACTTGAGAATTGATACGTCTTGGAAACCTTCATGGTTTTCCCCTTCAGCTAATGATTAGTACTTCACAATAGTAGCAAAAAACAAAATACGCATAATAATAATATAAACTCTTCCTAAGCGGCCCATTTTGAGTACAGCCCTCTTCATCCAAAGATACAAAAAGATGTTTTCACAGGTTCTGCTTGAGAGACAGTGCCTATATTATTAGTAATGATATTAATGGATTCGCTGAAGCTTTCTCACGGATTGGCTAATGGGTTATTTCATAACAAAATGGAATGGATTGTGCATTGTGCATCATGGTGTTTGATCTTCGAGACACCTTTTCAAAATATGATCCCTTAATTAACTTAATTTTCTAGTGACTACAGAACCGTAGTATTGAATGTTGATTACTTGATGCGATCATCATTTGCGAGAATCGAACATTATGATGTCCTACGAAATAAACCTCACAACAGAAACTAGAAAACTTGCGGCATCCTTTTTCGGGCAATTATGTAGTAGGATTGACAGTTTTTCCGAATAGCTTTGACTTGCGCTGATTTTTTCGGAAAATTTTACTGAGTTTTTAAAAGTTGTTGTTACTTTTGCCGAATTTGACTGAGTAATTTGTACGCAATTTCTCGAATTTTTCTTAGTCTTAGTTGACCTGGAAATTTGATCGACTGTGGTCACCCGTATAAATTTATAAAATGATCGTAGGCATTTCACCTACGCTGACTGCCTTTGCCCCTCCATGACTCAGTCTTTCACATTTTCCATTTGTCCATCCATGAAATCTTCGAAGCCAATGCTGTTGTATGCAATACAGTAAAATCTCCGTATAACGTCCTTGTGTAACACGGTCATCTCGTTACAACAGCCAATTTTTCCTATCCCTTTATGGCTTTTACTATGTTATTTTCAGGGCTTGTAACGGTTCATTGTAACGGAACAATGAAAAAATTGGTGCTATCGGGTCACTAGTACCGCACGGGCACCGCTGCCATTCTATACAGCCTACCTAGGTATTAATCGGTCGCATGTTGCTCAAAACTGTATTAAGTATCGCAAGATACTTTATGCGAACGCTGTTTGCGTGTTTGTGTGTATAATCTCCATAATGTATGCACTGGAATACTCTGCAACCATTTAAAAATTTTGAATTCAATTTTAAAAGAATCTTCTGAACAGTTTCTATTTTAAAAACTAGTCAAAATATACAAGGCGAATCCAAACACTTGATTCGAGAGAGCTAAATAATTGCAAGAAGAATATAAGAAGGATTCCATAATCACTGGATTCGAAAATAATTCTCGTAGAAAGATGCTAGCCTAAATTACTCCGAAACAAGGTAAAAGTTTATCCGCACATGACCAACATATGACTGTAGGCAGAAGAGAATCTTATTACTAACTCCTGCTCATACCTATTACACTGAGCCAGCGGACGGTCCCCACGAAGGAGTTAGGTCGGACTTACAAGATGATTGCTACACTGTCGGCTAGATTATAGGATTCCCCGGTCGTTTCATGAAGGATTTATGGACCAGGAAGATTCTAATGGGAATCCACTTGTGTGACAATGAACCCTTTAGAGCTCAAGCTATGAGCTTAAGGGTGGATTTGTGCGGCTTGGGCTGGAGGAAGCTGCTGTGGAGAATGACTTCATCCACCCAGGGTCGAGGAGCGGACCGGCGCTGGATGAAACTTTAAACCCGGCAAATTACAATTCACCCCCACACATCCACATCTGTGACTCCAGCCTTGAAATTTTGCAAAATAATAATAATAATATGCTTACAACAACGTCCCTTATAGCTCAAATTATGCCGGGAGCCAACATAGCCTTCAGAAGTTCCCATCCAACAGCCCATAGCCCATCCCTACAAACTTATTAAATTTGTCCACATGGAGGGGCACCCCCCATAAGATTCCCTTGATAGGAGAGGACGTCCCAGCGAGTGCACATGCAGTCCGCCCGCCTCACAGTCAGACGATGAAGGAGCACATGACCATGTGCTGCGGATGCTCCAAACGCGTGCATTACGTGTCAAAGTATCCTACTTAATGGTGATTATCCTTCCAGTTGCTCGGAACGAGATTATTCCGAAAGATTAACTCCCACTCCTTCCCATCCACGGAGGGGAAGGAGGGGGCCATTCAAGTCGTCATAAAGAGTTGCATGGCTTACTCCGATATTATTATGAGGGTGAGGATACAAATGCTGCTACACATAGCAGTTATATGTTATTATATCGTTTCAAACAGCATCGGATCGTCTACCCCCTTCATTCCTCGCACCCACCACCAACAATTTCTTCTCCAAATGCACCGCTGCTGCCGCCGCCGCCGCCGCAATGTTTGTAAATTGAGTTTTAGCTTACATGTCAAAAGTGACAGCCATATCTTCCACAGACTCTCTCTCACGACCGCGGCGAATAAGTGTCTCTCTCCCGGCCAGACTGTTGTATACAGTTAGTAATGGAGCAGGGACGAGGGAAGCATAGCCCTTTCATTCCACTGAGCAGCCTCTCCGCCCTTCATTCCGCCGAACAGATAATGTTTAGATGGGAGGAGACAAGGAGGATTATATGACTCTCACATCGGCTGGGTACACAGAGTATTACTCATCTCCGGGTGGTCAAAGTGGGGGGAGATAGCCTGTCGTGTGAAACAAATAGATGATTAAGTATCGGCGAGAAGAAAGTAAACGTAGCGTGAAGGGATCCATTCTAGTCCACACGCACGCACACACTCATGCATAACCGCGCACATTCACACACACACACACACACATACGTACACACACACACACATACACACACACAAACACACATACTCATACATAACTGGGTACATATACCATCACACACACTCTTACATGACCAACACTTACACGAATACACGCACATAGATACAAATACCACGACATATTATTCTCCTTACACACAGTTGTCAGCTAGCTCGGTGGCGATCATGAGCACCGACTTATGGCATTATCCCGTCCAATTTTCGGCGACTCAAAGTCATACGTATACACTCCTGCCACTGCTACCCGCACCCGTCAGTGTTCACCAACTAAATAATGGCGACATATCCGCGCATGTACTGATAAATGCACTTATCCACCGGCGTATGTTCTACGACTTGTATACAACGCTCTTGTTTCACGATCATGGCATGCCGTACATGGTAAGCGTTAAACGTGTGGTTGCATGGTTAAACATCCAACTTTTTTGTATGATTCCAAGTTCAGTTCACTCTCAGTTTGGACGTTGCCCACTAGCCTCTCAGAGAGCCGCAGCTCAATGGTGCCTCATGTATTTTTAAAATCCCACACATCATCATCAACCGATGAGTAAACGGACGGAATGCTTGATGATGAAAAGATTCTCTCTTGGAAATCATAATCACAGTATAGTGGCAATCCCGACGTGCCACTGAGCCCGTTTTGTTTATATTCTGTGTCTGTAGTAGTGGGATATATTGTAGCATGTGTCTTAATCTCTTCCCAGCCCTTTTCACCTCAGGGACTCCTCCCGGCGGCTCATCTTCTTGTCATTAGTAGTAGTATCCTCCGTCCATAAAATCCCCTCTCGGACATCACATCATCCTGCCATCATCATCATTCTCTCGCCCGCTTGAGTATACGGATCAAATGAAGGGAGCCGAGGCTCGGTCGGGCCTCACAGTTGCCAACCCATCATTTTCTCATCGGATAAATTGACCTTCCGCCCAGCTCTGGTACTAATCACACCTTATTGATGTTCTCAACTCACCACTGGGTCTGACTGAGTCCCTTCCCTCGAACCCGCTGTATTACAGTCGATAATTTACGGTCCTGCACACGATTCTTCAGTATTAGTCGACCTGGTGAATCCTTCAGTGCGGAGACTTTATCGGGAAAAAGTTTATAATAATTCCAACCGGCAACTCACATGTAATACTCACACATTCTTGATTCAATAGTGACAGCTCGTCTTAAAAATTGTAAATACTTGGTAGCAATTACCGGGAGTTTTGAGTGAGTAAACCATTCGTACCGCCGACCTCATAACTTGCCAACATGAAGTGAGGTGACGTTCGCATCCGCATTAGCCACCGGGTGATTCAACTCTAGCAACGGCGAGATGCCTCATCGGGGGAAAGGAACTTTTCCGTGGTGGTGGTGGTGGCGGCGGCGGCTTGTTTGTAAATAAGGGAAACCCAGTTGGTCCCATAATGCGGTGGATTTATTGGACACAGGGAAAAGGAATAAAATAATATAAAACAGCATAAATATTTCATCCGTTCGGAGATAAGTATCATGCACGTGCGAGGCGGGAGCGGGAGAGAGGCGTGAGAATAAGGAGGAGCGGCGGAAGGCGGAACGAGCCCAGCTATCTTCTATCCTGATTAAAATGAATGGGGCTCTTTTTGGGGGGAGAGTAAACGTGTGTGTGTGCGTGTGTGTAAATGTGTGTAAATGTGTGTGTGTGTGTGTAAGTGTGTGTGTGTAAGTGTGTGTGTGTGTGTGTGTGTGTGTGTGTGGGCAAGTTCAGGCGGGGAAACCACCTAGTTTTACGATGAGTAAGTGTGGGGAAAGACCAGATATAAATTGCTTTCGTTTTCTCTCCCTTTGGCCTACTCACAGCAACCCGGGCCCAACACTTCAGAGTCTGAAACTTACTATACTGCTACCACCACCACTACTAGGAATTTCCTGAGAAAATCACTTGCGTGAACTGAATGCATTATCGGTGATAGATGCCAGGGATGAAATATTCACGTGTTTAGGCATGCAAAAGCGCGGGGGGCTGCGGTCAGCTTATTTCATATTTCAATTGGTCCAAAAGGGGGAAAAAAATTCCAAGCCTCACTCCCTCGTCTCCAGCTTAATGTGCTCCGCGGATTTGAAGTGGTGTGTGCGCAATAGCCCTATATGTATATATATACATATGCCGTAATGCCATCCCATATCCCCTTATATCCGTTTGCCGTGTCAACTCTTTCCGCCTCCCAAATGGCTCCCGTTCCTTCCGCAGATACTTATAATGGATATAGTTAAGAGCCTCAAACTATCAAGTTTAAAATTAAAATCCAGGGGAAAATTTCCTACAGGATCATATGGAGGAAATTTAAGTACAGGACCCAGTCTGAGCCTTCACATTCCTTTGTGGAAACTCTCTACTAACTGGGAGTTTCTCCCTCAAAACTCCACTCACTGTGCGTGTGTGTGTGTGTGTATGTGTATGTGTGTGTGTGTATGTGTGTATGTGTGTGTGTGAGTAGGATGAAGACAAACTATGAACCGCGGAAATAACTTTCCGCTCCGCATATATTTTTCTCCTACGGAGCAAAGTAGTATCCTCAGGTTTAGATTTTTGGAACTCTAGCGAGTACGGAAGAGTCCCTGCCTCTCTGCCTCTACCCGTGAAACTCTGGAATAAAAGCTGGCTCGCGGCAAAGATAAAGTATCTACGGCCGTATCTTTTTTAGCATTCCGCCAGGGCTGACGAGGATATGTGTGGTTGTGTGGTAAGAGCTCCATGAGGCGGAGCACATGGGACAGTTCTACCCTCAACCAACTATTTGACTACTTCTACTATAAACTTTGCCGTTCAAAATCCTCGAGATTCTAAACATTAGTTTATATATGCTCAAAATCCTGATAGGGGGGGAAAGTATGGGTTGCTCAACGCACACTTTCAGAATGGTAGTAGGAAGTAGTGCTCATTCCAGTCTACTCCGCCACCAGACATCCACAATTTGCGGCTATATGTAACCCCGGAATTTGCCTTCACTGTCTTATATGAAGCCTCACACACACACACACACACACACACATACACTTGCACACACACACACACATACACTTGCACACACACACACACACATACACACACGTTTATAAAACTTGGCTCACAGTTGAAACTTGAACTCAATCAGATCGCCCTTGACCCGGCACTCCTCCTATGATTATCACTGGAACATTACAGCGGGACTTTGGATGGTATTCCGGTCGCTTTCAGAGCTCCTCCCCCCACCACCTCAACTCGGACATTTTCCCCGCTTGACCAGCGCCATGGCCACGGCACTTGACAAATAATTATATTACGAGTCATTCATAGTCCTCATGCTCGCTCCAATGTTGCTCTGTGTCTACGGCAGCCAACTTATGTAAAAGAATAGTGCTTCCCCAGGGGCAAACTCGATCCGAGCTTGGCACTTGTAATACCTCGAAGGACCCTCCACCGTCCACCCGCTACTGGAAAGACCCAGGCGTCCAATTTCCCAACACACACACACACACACACACACACACACACACAAAATCCTCGGCCGCATCATCCGCCAAACCCGTCCCACTCATAAAAATACGGCATTTCCACCGCCAGTCCTGGTCATAAAATCTCCTCACTCACAAAATCATCATGGGAAGAAGCTATAATATGGAAATACTATGTGAAAGCTCCTGGATTCCCATATCCCATTTCCCACAAACGCTGACCCCCTCGCCACCAGAATCATCAGCAGTAGGGCCCATCATTGAAGGGAAAAAACCGGGAAATAAACAGGGATTTACCTCCATACATATATATTTATCCCTTCTGGTCAACCGCGGAGAATACAGAGAGTCACGGTAGGAAAGAGCGGGGGCGAGAGGAAAAGATATGAGTGAAAAGGAAATGCTGGAGCGTGTGCCAGTGATAAGGTGGAAAGGGGACGGAACAAATAGCGATACGCCAATAGCCCCACCCGCCTCATCTGTTCACAAGAACCCGCGCGGAGAGCGGTAGCGGCGGGCTTAGGAGATAAATTATTGATTCCCCCCATACACACACACAGACACAGACACACACACACACACACACACAGACACACACAGACACACACACACACACACACACACACACACACACACACACACACACACACA